>JAOBAT010143962.1:0-15533 GCA_026413305.1 Hydrozoanthus tunicans
TGTAAATCATTGTTAAGCGCCTTTGATCATATCCACATGGAAAAGAGCGCTATATAAATGCTAAACATTGTTATTAACATTATTAAATGAGGGCAACCTAGAATAAATTTCAATGTGAGCCGTACAAACCGGACTATCTAAGACCCTCAATACCGAAGTTCATGCATTGCTTTGCATTAAACAGGTGCTTAAAAGCCCAGTATAGCTTTGTTTTGCAAACTGGAAAATTTAATTACAAAGTCAAAAGCTCTTCCTAATCTAAAGCTCACTAATTCCCTTGAAGAGAACTATGTAATTCGCCTTTTGTTGTTTTTGAAGTTATAGCGACATTTAAACAGGAATCTTTTTAAGAGGACGAACTACGAGTTGCTCCTTGAAACAAACAAGATGATTTATGCATGTTTAAAGAACTCGATACAAGTAGCGAGAGGGTTTCAATTTATTGGAATTGTACCATTAATGGAGACGGTTAGAAGGCTATGAGTGCTACTCACTCTTCCTCATTTGTATTGTATTTATTCTTGTTTCTTTGTGTACTGACGCTGTACGGTGGAACCTCCCCATACGGTCATCTCGTTAATGCGGCCACCTCGTTAATGCAACCATCTCGATGCTGTGGCCACCTTAAATTGTTACTACGGCCACTTCGTTAGTGAGGCCATCTCGTTACTGTGGCAAGCATGCACTACGGCCACCTCGTTAATGCAACCACCTCGTTTGTACGGCCAATTAACTCTCGTTCGTTGATGACAGTATTAACTGGGTTCCATTGTAATGCTTTTGCCAATTTGTTGCCCGTTAACTCTAGGAACCATTCGTCCGGGAAGACTTTTCTCATGTGACCGGCACATTTTTCCTTTAGTGATCTAGAGGTATCCGAAAGTTTTGAAGTAACCATTTTCTTTGTAAATGACAATCAGTCAAATTAAGTTTTCTTTGTTTCATTTGCTCTGTTGGAATGTGGAGCAGCCCAATTGTTCACTCAGATAAAATTTTGTTCAGGAGGACAAAAAAAACTCAACCTTCGGCAGCCCTGAAATTGACCTATCCAAAAAAGATGGCGTCTGTTTATTTTACCACAATGCAATGCGAACCTTACACCGCTAAAAGAAGCTCATGCTAAAACTGTTGCTTGTACGAATAACACTGTGTGTGTCAAATCTGAGGATTACGGATTCTCAACATGCGTTTTTATGGGCAATTTTGGACGTTTTTGCGCTAGGAATTCAGGGTAAAAACACAGTTCGCCATCTTTTGTGTATTAATTGATTGAGGAAACTACCATGGAAAAAGCATCACTATCCAGAAATTTTTTATAAATAGACCCTTTTCCAGTTCCGTGTACCGCTGATAAAAATAGACTGTCGGCGCACGTTCTCAGGGTAAGCCTCGAGCTGAACAAAATATTCACAAATTCCAGCAAGAAAAGATGTTATTCACAACTCAGTGTATTGTTTTATTTTAAAATTCAGTTCCTCCACGCTGGAATTTGTATATCGTACATCAGTTCGAGGCTTACCCTGAGTACGTTCGCCGACAGTCTGTTTCTATCAGCGGTACCTGGAACTGCAAAAAGGCGTTAATATACGAAGCTTAATAATTTACATCTTCTCCTTTACGACTTTCTAGTATTTCCTCAAGTGATGAGAGGAGCTTGAATTGAAATTTCTGGGTAAATTATAAAACATACAAAAGTGTAACGGAAAACTCTAGTTAATGAGAGTTTCCTTTTTGATCACTGTCACTGGAGAGTGAAGACCACCCCTACTGATCCACTTGATTCTTGTTTGCTTAGTATGAACGCCGCGATCGGTTTCTGAATCGTCCGTCTCCTTCTCGTTGTCGTCTGATTCGTCCTCAACAATAACATACTCTCCATGCTGCTGGCATCCATTTGGAAAGATGTATGTACCAGGACCCAACATTTTGTCGTCGTGAAAATTACCTACGTAGCACTGCTTACCAAATGTTAGTTTTCCCCGTCCTAAAAACGGAACAATGATAACATGATACTGTTAAACATTTATATTACGCCTTTATTATTATTATTATTATTATTATTATTATTATTATTATTATTATTGTTATTATTAATGTTATTATCATTGTTATTATATTAAGGAAATAATACAGCATCTTGTGCTTTCGTATATAACTTACAAACTGGTTATGATGTAACAGGGCATTTATTTATTTGTTCGTTTAGAAAATAACCACAAAGAAAGGAACTTTCTCGTGCCCCTTTCGTCATAATCATTTTATATTATCTTATATACAACAGCTTTGTAACCAATCATAAGGCACGTTATATCAAGATTGTTTGCTGATGCTATCTAGAAAGATTACTTAAAATATCTTTGGTTTAACTGTTGAGCTATTCGTTTTCTTCTTGCTGTTAAATTTTCTTCTCAAGTAGGTCAGTATATTTCTTCTTTCTACCGCGCATATCCGGTTTTAAGATCCAAACAAAGTTTTCGATGAGTTTTAAAGCAAAAACAACAACAACAACTTTACTCACTCATTAATCGCAGGGAATATGACAATTATATATATGAATAAGAAGTTTACAGATTGAAGAGTGTAGGCCACTACGTTCACGAAAAAAAAATTATAAATTAAAGTAAGAAAAGAAAACCAAAAATCAGCAATACAAACCTAGTAAGCTGCGGAAAACAAAAGGCAAAAATGAATCACCCCATTAAAATAAATTTGTTTCGAACTCCTCAGCAGCAACGTCTTAGTGTCTTTATCAAATGTTTTTCTTTTTAGTTTTTATTTCCGTTTTGTTTGTTATTATCACATTTTATTCGTTCCTCGCAGCAATTTTGATCGGCGTTACAATCTTTTTTGCGGTATCTAAAATCATTGAAAATATTATTACTTGTGAATTTCATCATTCAGAGGCAAGTTTCTCCCCTTATTTGAAGGACATTTTGGGCCCGTTCAAACGCCGTGCTACATTCGTGCTTCATTCGTGCTATAAGCTCACCTGATTAACTTTACATGGCGTTTGAAACCACCCGCGCCACAGTCGGGTAGCACAACGAGCTGACCAATGCTATACGACTTTAACTGGCTCGAGCTATAACTAATCGGGGTTTTTTTCAGACGCCATGTTTAACTCGAGCCAGAGGCAAAGTTTGACAGAAGTTCGACGTTTAAAACCAAGTAGAGCCAAAGACGTGCTACACGCTTTCTTTATAAGAACCAGTAAATTTGGCCGAGGCTCATTGTTTTTAATTTTTTGGCGATTCGAGCCTCAAATTGTTCTGAAGTTTTTCTTATTTCTATGTGTTGTTTAAATCGAACAAAACTATGTCTAAGGTTCTGCAATACATGTATTTGAAAACGGATTACTTGACGGGTGTATTCTATATACTGTATGCATGTTTACAACGATTATAAGGAACAACCTTCAGGGTAGTGTTTAACTTGCTAAAAAAACTGCCCAACTTCAGCTTGTTCTTAAATTGTTCTTAAATTTCGGCCAATGCGAGCCTCGTTGATCTTATAAAGTTGTTCTTCTAAAACAAAAAAGCGTGTAGCTGGTTTGTTTGTCTGAAACATGACGTCATTATGGCCCAGCGCTAATGTTTTTGAGCCCGTTAAAGTTAACTTTCACGGGCTCAAAAACGTTCACTTAATGGTTTGTTTTTGTCAATTCATCCCCTGATTCATTTTCCCGAGACGATTTCCAGTGACTATCCCAGGATTGGTTTCGTATATGATAATAATTATAACGCGGATCATTTTTTGTAAAGCTAAAATTGCTCAATCAAGCACCGAGCCTCAGCTTGTTCTTAACTTGTTCTTAAATTTTGGCCAATCTGAGCCTCGTTGTTCTTATAAAAAAAACTGTGTACAGTCAAACCAAACCGAACTTGCTTAGCACTGCTGAAATCACGGCTTTTGAACTGGGTTCACTCAAGGAACCACAACAGTTGCGTCTGTATTGCGGTTAGCGTGTTCACTTAATTTAGTTGTACATGTTTATAAGACACAAATTATATTGACAATGAAGAGAAATATTATCTTTGGTATAGCACGCACTGCATTGTTAAAGCACTAATGCAGCTAGTAATCTAAGAATAAAAATCTGACATCAATCATAAAGGGAAAAACGGCAACTAAAGAAAAAGTAACAGCTTTATAAGAACAACGAGAGATTTTTTTGTTGTACCGATAGTTAAGTTTCGCTGATTCGTCGGCGCTAGTTGAAATATATCAAAATTTTTATTTGTTACGTGTTTTGATACAACATCAATGATATCAAAACACTTATTAGAAAAAAGGAAATAACATGAATATTGTTGTGACGCCTTTTGCGTAAAAAGTTTTAACATTGAAAACAAAAAAGGTGTGAATAAAATTTCAAGTTTCGGCAAAATTCAATAGTAGCGGCAAAAGATCGAGTTTATTCCATTGACAAAACTTTAAGTTTGATCAGATGTAGCAATAATGTATATTGCATCGTTTTCCATTATTTCGATGTCACTTTATGATAATTTACGAACTCTTCGTCTATTGGGTATTTCTGTCTATGTTGTTATTGCTGAAGGCCTACAATTCATTTTCTCCGTTCAATTTTGATTGGGTATGTTTTCGTGACTTGCGATGTTTTCGTGCGTCGAATGTGTGAAAATCTTTGTCCGTCGCTGTTTTTTCCTAACATTGAGAAAACAAATACAGTTCTCACGTTCGACCAGAGTATGGCAGAAAATAACGTATTCTCCTCTATCTTTCATCGTTGTCAATTTCATGAAACCAAATTTGCCTTGTGCTTACTTCAATCTCAAGTAATATTTTATTTAAGTCAATTTGCATACCGTGATGGATTTATCCAACGCTTTGTCATTGTCTGGACACCACACGGTTTTAAAGATAAAGCATTGATTCTAGAACACAATTTATTGGCTGAATCACTGAAAAAAGAACACTTCCTTATCTGCTTTCTATCTCAAACAACACCATACTCGGCGAGAAGCTTCCAACTCATTTTAATATTCATGTTTGCGTATAGTCGGCGATCAAATATTCAAGATTTATTATTTTCCTTCAAAATACTGTTTAATTGATGAAAAAATTATTAAATAAGCCTGCCGGTTGTGTTAAAACGCTAGCGAAGCTCAATAGTGTAAGTCTGCGTGCATGACCTTGGCAGTAATCGGCTTCGGAGGATTTCTCACCTAGCTCTCTATCAACATTAGATATGAAAGACAAGCGTAAAATTTACCAGGAGAAACCCCCTTAGCAACATCTGGCGGTGGTGCGTGGTCGTGATATGTCAATATTATGTCTAAGAGTTTGGTTTACCTGATCGCTTTCCCTCTTTCCACTGTCCTTCGTATACCATTCCACTCGCGGCGTAAGTGTATACACCCTGGCCGTGTCGTTTATCTGTCTCCCATTCCCCTCTATATACATCACCATTCGTATAACAATATGTACCGAAGCCTTGCCGCAAATCCTCTTTCCAGAGACCTTCGTATTTTGCGCCGTCGGGATAAAAGAAAGTTCCTTGTCCGTTTTTCTTGTTTTTCTCGTAACAACCCACGTAGCAAGCATTCCTTGCTTTTCCCTTCAGTTTCCGAAAGACATACTTGCCAAAACCGTGTCTAAAGCCGTGTTGGTATTCCCCTTCGTAGTGATCACCGTTGGGCAAGCGAGCTTTCCCTTTCCCGTGACGTTCGCCTTGATCGTTCCGATCTCCTTCGTAGAAATAAGCCTGTGGTGTTTCAATATCAGAATTTTCCTCATCTGATTCACGAACTACCTCCATAGCTAACTGTTGAATTGCGGAGTTCCTTTAGAAGGCCTGGTTTTAATGTTAAGGAAAGCCGTTGGTCTGCAACAGTTTCAACTGAGAAAGAAAGAACCTTGCGTTTAGCTCGAGAAATTTAATTGTCATCTCGTAAGATGTTTTCATGAAAAATGTATTGCTTTAAAGGCCGTTTATGTTTAGTATTAGCTCTGATTGTGGGATTGATCTCTACGTGCAAGCCGCCATAAATATTGCAGGTGTAAACGTTGGGGCGTACGTTTTGGTGATATGTTGTTTGAAAACACGCTTTGTTCGCAGCCCATCGCAAGACACTTATACTCAAAAAAGCGGGGATCGTCATTAACATATTTTTGCTAGGACTACATTCTATTGGCGCTTGGCAAGTCGACGATAATAGTAAGAGACATAGATAAAGGAAGTGTTTTAATTATTAAAAAACTTTCTGACCATTTGTTCAATCGTCCGTGCATAACACATATTCAAATAAGCGTCTCTGTTTGTTTTTAACTTTGCTTGAAGTATTAGTGTTTGAACTATTTCCTTAAATTTCGGCAACATTGGCGAACATCGCCTCGATTACTTTGATGGGTTGTCTAGCTTAATTTCTGACCAATTAGTCCCGATTTTATAGCTGTTAAAACTCAGAAGCTTACAGTTCGACAGTAAACTTCAGTGTTGTCAGATGTGAACGGGTCGTGATTTTAAAATCACTTCTTTTAGTTTTATGAGCGACGGCAGACGACAAAGAACAAAAAATTAGAAACGGAAACTAAACAAGCAACTTTCAGATGTTTTGCATTGATTTTTTATTATTTCGATTTATTTTTAATAGTGATCTTCGTTATAGTTGATTCGACGACTTTTCATAAGTGTAGTGTTGAATAATTGTTTTTAATGCCGTAAATATAAAATGTATATGATCCATATGCTGTTTATTCAATGTAAATATATACACCGAAAGTCGCACTGTAAAACAGACTACACGTACTTAATAATATTTACAAAAAAATGCATTTTAAGCTTTAACAACCGCTCTTCTACCTAAACTCTTATTCCGGGATAATGTTGTTTAGTATATCCATGCTTATATTTGTGAAGTTTGGAGCTTTAATATCGTGAGTTCGCGACAATCCATACACGTTCTATTGTTTGAAATCAGAAAATTTCTTTTGAGTCTCGTGGCTCAGAGCGGTACAAGAGCGGATTTCAGTCTTGAACTGTTCTCGAGCGATCTTTTAGATATTTTCGGAGTCAGCATTTTTTGTAAAATTGTTATTTGAGAAGAAAAAGATTCGTTACAAAAGATACAGGTTAGGATAGTGGGTATCAGAGGGTTTAAGAAATTTAAATGTTTTGTTTGAATGAATAATTAAGTCAGCGTCACGCGTAAAATACTTTATAAAAAGAAAAACGCGAAAAAATTGTATCAAATCAGATCAAATGTACAAGAGCGAAACTTTTTAGGAATGTTGAAAACTATTTGTACAAGTGAGTCAGAATATGGTTCTTAGAAAACTCTAACTTTCGGCTTCTTCCAAAAAAGCTCTAGTTATGAAAAATAACGAATGTATTAGTTGTTTCTTTATGAGAGGATAAGACACGTGCCCTTCACATTAATGACGTTTGCCGTCAACAGCTCGGGACTCTTTTCTAAGCCGTGCGGCCCTCAAGAAGTTTTCCTTTAATCAATTCGTTTTTCAAAATCAAAGTTCTTTTGCCCTTTCAACTCAATTCCGCTAGTTGTTACAATGTTTCTGCATATTATGTTAGATGAAACAAAGCCACGTGTTTGACGGCTGCGACAATGCCTATTTTATAACCGGAACCCTTAGTGGCACTATATTTATCGACTTATTTTAAAAATTAATATTACTTAAGAGTTTATGTTAGCTAAGTTCTACCACTTAAATGGAAGTTAAAGTTTTAGCAAAGGAATTGCAAGTTCTGCTGCCATCTTTTTTGCTTTAAGAAATTTGGAATGGGATAATTTGTATATTCAGATAGAATTTTAGCCTTTTTTTCTGTTTATCGTAATTATTTTGTAAATTGTGGTGCAGGTGAACAGGAATAGAGCTATGCTCCATTATTTAAAATAGAAGTTTTTACCTCCACGTGAATCAGACAAACGGAGGCATGTTTGAAAAGAAGACGCAAAAGAGTGTAGCAATCTTGTATTAAAATTCGATTATAAATGTTATGGTTGGTTCAAAACATTGTACCAGACGTTTCTCGATTTACGATACACGCTTTTTTTTTATAGAAACCAGTAAATTTGGCCGAGGCTAATTGTTCTTAATTTTTTTTGCGATTTGAGCCTTAAGTTTTTTTTAAATTTCTTCTTATTTCAATGTGTGGTTTAAATCGAAAAAAATTCCAAGGTACTGCAATACATGTATTTGAAAACGGATTGTTTGGCTGGTCGTATTCTATGCTGTATGCATGTTAAAACGATTATGAGGAACAACCTTCAGGAAGGGTTTAATTTGCTAAAAAAAACTGTTCAATCGAGCCCGAGCCTCACCTTGTTCTTAAATTGTTCTTATTTTTTGGCCAATCTGATCCTCGTTGATCTTATAAAGTTGTTCTTGTAAAACAAAAAAGCGTGTAGCTGGTTTGTTTGTCTGAAACATGACGTCATTATGGCCCAGCGCTATTGTTTTTGAGCCCGTTAAAGTAGTTATTCACTTACTGGTTCGTTTTTTGTAATTTCAGTTAGTTTAGTCCAGTTTGGCTTGTGTTATCAGGGTTCGTACGGGCCCTGGAAATCCTGGAAAACCCTGGAAAATTTTTGAAGCCCTGGAAATCCCTGGAAAAGCCTGGAAATTTTTCATAAAGCCCTGGAAAGTTTCATAGAATCTTCTTGAAAAAAATAGATTTCCCAAATGGTGCCGGCATTGTTTTTCGTTTCAAGTGACAACTTAGATTTAATTTTTGCATGTCGTTGTTATTTTAAGTCCAATAAATACAAACTTTCATGACATTAATTACTAAAACGTTGATTTTGAACTTTAATATTTTCATTCTGGGTTTAAAAAGTCCTGCAATAGACCTGGAAAGCCCAGGATTTTTTAAGTTCTGAAGATGCACGAACCCTGGTTTATTTGCCTTGTGTTAAGTTTAGTTTTCGTTAGCTTAACGTGTTCCCGAACAACGTTCATTAATTAAGTTGTGTGTATCGGAATTATGGAATTCAGAGTGTTAGAAAGTTTGTCGAAAAACATGAAAATTGTCGTTTATTTCATTAAAATAGCTCTTTCGGTTGCTGAGATAATAAGGTTTTTCAAATATGCAAATTAGATAGGTTGAAATCAACAACATTTTTCTTCTTCTTCGACATACTTTCTAATACTCTAAGTTCTACGATTCCGATATATAAACTTTAATATTGTATCGCTTCAGTGACAGTTTTTATAGCCATTGACGAGTTTCATTCAGCTATAGAGTCTTCATCCCTAGCGAGGCTGTGTGCGTCAGCTTGCCTAGAATCTAACTCCACCACAGGGACAAAAAAATAATAAATTCAGCAAAACACGCGCTTACCTTGGCCGATGACCATTTTCTAAATCTAGATGGAAATCATGAATGACGTCGTCAGTTGTAATCATTTTATAAAAAGCTTTAAGAGATATTGTCCGTGTTTCTATACTTTGTTGAAAACACGCGGGATTTTCGGGAAAACACGAGAAAAATATTTTCGAGTGTTCTCGCAACAATCCCGCGTGTGAAAACACGAGAAACAACTTCTAAAGCTGAACTTGAGCATATCCATATGGAAATGGGTCCTCACGAGAATTTTGGATGGGGATGTGCTGCTTGACCTTCACAAACCCGATCCTGTTCTAAACTAGAAATGGTTAACGTTTGGTTTTGATACCCTGTGCTGAACTTATTATAGAGAAACAACCACTACAATCTTAGATTACAGTATAAAGCTATTAAGAACTCAATGTTTTATTGCGAACAGTAACATCTCGAAATGTTGCACCCTGTTCTAAACAGTCTGTAAATATTACAACATTCTATAACCTGTTCTAGACAACATTTTCGTGATTTATACGCTCTGTTCTTGACTTGATGACCTCAACAGCGGCACATACCTGCATAGCCAATATGGGGGAGTACCCCCAACCAACACCCTCCCCCCCCCGGGTGGAAAAGGCGCTACATAAATGCACAACCTTTACCTTCACAGCGACTCTTCACGTCAGTGGTCTGTGATCTCCACTCAATTGTGGTGATAAGGGTTTATATTCAGCCAACAACACACACTCGAGGCACCAAGGACCCCTCTGGCTATGTGGACGGCAGTGGTCTGAGTGCGTGGACTATCTTACCGATGGCTGTGACAAAGGGCGGATCCCCTCAGTCCTTGCGGTGTAGTGTCGCACTAACGAGACAGTCAGCACGTAAGGCGTTTTCATATCATTTCTGTTAGACTCGGTACTTTAAAGTCACTAATCATTTTAGTAAAACATTTTGAAACATTCCAAGATTACATAAAAAATGGCCACCTTTACAATTACCCACAATTCCTGGCACATATATTTGACATACAAAGTGTTGTTAGTACAAGGAAGAGGTTTACCGAGTTGTTACTAAATGTTCTGTACTTCTGTCTCTTTTTCGATGTTGTTGTACAATCATCATAATCAGCAGCAGAGCAGCAGCACTGTCATCATCATCAATACTGTCAAATCATCACCATCATAACAACATCGTCATCATCGCCACCATCACCATCATTACCGTCACCAACATAATCATGTTTCATTTTCGATGTTGGTGTACAGTCATCATAATCATCATCAGCAGCAGCACCGACATCATCTTCATTAATGTCACAATCATCACCATAGCAGCATTGTCATCATCATCACCATCATCGTAATCATTATAACGGCCATCATCAGAATCTTTACCGTCACCAACAACATTGTCATAATGCCTCTTTTTCAATGTTGTTATACAATCATCATAATCATCATCAGCAACAGCACCATCACATTCATCATTACTGTCACCATCATCTCCGTCATCATAACATCATCATCATCATCGTCGTCATCATCACCGTCATTACCGTCACCAACAACATCGTCATTATGATCTATTTCCTTCTAATCATCGTTGTCATTATCATCCACTTCTTTACTGCTGTCCTTTCATTTTCATTCTTATTTTATCATCATAGCCGTTGTTACCTCAATCTATTGCCTCCCTCGCAATCTATGTCTATTAATAATTTCATTTACAGGCGGTACACCTCAGTCAGTCACAGAGGCTACCCGATTGAACGCGGGAACGCATCAGCTCCCTCTTTTCTTCCCGCCGTTACCAAACTTGAATCGAACTGCTATCCAGGTAAGAGTTGTTTCCTGTAAAATGACAACAAACAACAACTTATCCGACCGCTTAATTGAGGCACATGGAGAGATGGAGCCTCAAGGAGCATTGATGAAAAAGAATATGAAACGAAATCAGTTTTTATTATTTACAAATTGTACTAAAAAAGAAATTGTTTTGCCAAGTTTGAGCATGCAATGAAAATACGCCAAGATACGGCCTGTTAAATTTTTAGTTTTTCGCGCTAAGGTTATCCCCTTGAGAATCCAAACAATATGGCCTATCCAGTCACGTGTTTACAACTACTTAATTACTTAAACTACTTAACCACAATATCCAGCCTCGGAATAAGGTAGGTTGGTTTTATAACGTAGTAATATCAAATTTTGCGGTACAAGCTTGAATATTAGTTATCTTGAGTAAACCATTTGTGTCAAAAATTTGGGCAAGGATTAGCGGTTGTGTTTTGAACTGTTTTATTACCAACCTTAATTTGCAGTCCGGAGAATTCCCCGAGGAGTGGAAAAGATATGGTCATGCAACGCTGGTTTTCACACTGTTCTCAGACTCGTACCAATCCCCGGAGCTGTCGTTATCTCCCGCTCCGTTCAACGGCGAAGATCAGCTGCCCGAGGTTCGGTCACTCTTTAAATTTGATTTGATAAGTGTTCGCAAATTCTAAAGTCAGTTGTTGTTTATCTTTGTTCTTTCATCGACTTAATGTGTATGCTAATGAAGCAAAGTTTAAACAATAATGTCAGCAAAAACTTGCCAATAAACAACAACGATTAACAGAAAGGAAACAGTTAGTTAGAGAAGGTTGCAATTTTTAGATCATTCCTAGTAAATGAAGAAGAAACTATTTATTCACAAGTTGAAAGCTCGGGAAAAATTCTGAGTCACTGACGGAAATCGAACCCGCAACCCTCTGATTACGGGTCAGATGCTCTACCCACTGAGCTACAGAGACTCACACGAGGAGACGAGTCACTGGTTAAGTTCTTGTCTGTTCCCGCTTGACATACGTCTCGCAAACTGCTCGCTCGATATGTCCAATAGCACGTTGATACTTGCATCTATTATCAAATTTAAGATAGAGTGAATTTCAGAGGGTTGCGGGTTTAATTCCCGTCAGTGACTCAGAATTTTTTCTGAGCTTTCAACTTGTGAATAAATAATTTCTTCTTCAACTATAATATATCAAAGATTCACTGTACCATTAATTCCTAGTAAATTAACCTTTTGTTTGCCAAACGAACTGTTTTTTGGCATAGTTAGTAACCGCTGTATAATTTTCTTTCTGTCATCAGTGTCACTTTACTAATGCTTGTTTGTATACAGAACGTATGGATAAGAAACGCTCGTTCCACGCATGACATGGATGTGTTTGACGCTGGCCAAGGTTTTGACCTGTACATCGACAGCGCTCGCTTTTTGCCTGGCAGTGTAACGTTTTCAAAGGTAATGAACTCTTCAGACTATATCACAAATAATCCGTATTCGCAATTGCAAAAATCAATCAGTTCAAACAGGTGACAACAGTATGCGAAGGACAGTCCTGAGACAGGGGAAACTGAGAAGAGAACTGTTACCATTTTCTTAAAATTTGAAAGAAAAGTGCTGTGAATTTCAATCACCCGAAAACTTGAAATTACCCGAAAACCTTTTTAAGTATGACCATTTAAGATTACGAAAATCACATTTTGATAGCTTTTAGAGGAAACAGGCGCAAGAGTTAACATTTGGCAGACAAGAGGTACTTTGTTGATTTGCCTTTGAAAGGGGAAAAAGATTAAATTTTGCAAACAAAACAAAAAAACTACCTTTATTTGACTTTAGAAAGGACTGCACTTAATCATTTAAAATTGACGCACAAACGTAAATTTTGTCAAACACACCTCTATCCCAATATGTGACCTTAAGCGACAAGTTATATACTCGATTTAAAAGTTTTTTTTCCTTTTTTTATTATATCCATAGTTCTCGTTACGTTTTGTTCCAATACCACTGCTTTCTCTTGCCAGGTCGCTGGGAGAGTAATGGACAAAAGATATGGCAAGTAAGTTGACTTATGCCTTTACTGAATCATTTTGCGTAGAATGTTTTTCTTGGCGCAGCTTTAACAGGGACTACAAAGGGTTTTGGGCAACAGGCGACACGGAAATTGAGGCGACTCGCAATTGTCAAAGCGCCGAAAATCGACAGAAATTATCGGTATAAGGGCGTTAGTTTACGACAACAACAAAGGGCAACAGCGATAAACTAGCAACTATGTATCAAAACATCCACGAAAACAAGTTACCATTTTTTGCTGTATTTTTTGAACGAGCTTAAAATTTTTAGAACACGCTAATAAAATTGGGAAATTTTGATAACGACATTTTAGACGTTCAGTGACAGTGTGACATTTTACACTAGAAAAAATGTGACAAAAAGACTAAAAATGTGGAACAAGCGACACCTGAAAACCCCTTTGTAGGCTCCTTTAACAGCCTTCCTGATTCCAGGGTTGGTGGGGAAATCGATGTCCAGGCGGCGTTGGACTCAGATGTGTACAATCCGGAGTACAGCGGCCGATTTGAGTACCGAGAGCCCATCATACAAGCGAGTTCCACCCTCATGCTCAAGGTAGGTAGTAGAGAAGCTCATCTGTAAATGAGAAAAAATAACATAAAAAGTACCAAGGCTTGAAAATTTACAACCCTAGAAAATTTTTCTTAGCATCGATTTTGAAAGAGATTGAAGAAAAACTGCAGAAGAAAACATAGTCGTTAACCCCTAAAAATATCGTTTTTCCAAAAAGAAATTGATTCAATTCTGAAATTAATTCAATTTTGAAGAGTATCAAATGCCGAATTTGACTAAAATACGTCGAGCTCCCCTATTACAGAGAGAGTTCCTCCTGACCCCCTCCCTCCGCTTCACCCCCCCCCCGTAATGATCTAGTGACATGCGTAGTAAAATTACATCGTTCAAGAATGGCAGAAGGCGATAGCTCAGCTAACCCGAGTTTTCCAGCAAGAAAAGCTTTAGAGAAGAACCATAGTAATGAAAAGTAACCTTCTAGAATTTACCAGTGTCAAATAAGCGTTGCTTGTTGAAAGAAATCCGATAAGTGGTATAAATTGAGTCCATAAATGATTCATACGATAAGTGATATTAAATTGAACAAGTTGAATTCATAAATTGTTGATACGATAAGTAATATAAGTTTATGTTCAAAAATGATTAATACGATAAGTGATATAAGTTGAATTCATAAATGATTGATACGAAAAGTGATATAAGTTTGATTAACAAATGATTGATACGATATTGATATAAGTTGAATCCATAAATGATTGATACGAAAAGTGATATAAGTTGAATTAACGAATGATTGATACGATAATGATATAAAATGAATCCATAAATGATTGATACGATAAGTGATATAAGTTTATGATCATAAATGATTGATACGATAAGTGGTATAAATTGAATCCACAAATGATCTATACGATAAGTGATATAAGTTGAATCCATAAATGATTGATACGAAAAGTGATATAAGTTGAATTAACAAATGATTTATACGATTTTGATATAAGTTGAATCCATAAATGATTGATACGAAAAGTGATATAAATTTAATATGTTGAATCCATAAATTGTTGATACGATAAGTAATATAAGTTTATGTTCATAAATGATTGATACGATAAGTGATATAAGTTGAATCCATAAATGATTGATACGAAAAGTGATATAAGTTGAACTAACAAATGATTCATACGATTTTGATATAAGTTGAATCCATAAATGATTGATACGAAAAGTGATATAAATTTAATATGTTGAATCCATAAATTGTTGATACGATAAGTAATATAAGTTTATGTTCATAAATGATTGATACGATAAGTGATATAAATTGAATCCACAAATGATTGATACGATAAGTGATATAAGTTGAATCCATAAATGATTGATACGAAAAGTGATATAAGTTGAATTAACAAATGATTTATACGATTTTGATATAAGTTGAATCCATAAATGATTGATACGAAAAGTGATATAAATTTTATATGTTGAATCCATAAATTGTTAATACGATAAGTAATATAAGTTTATGTTCATAAATAATTGATACGATAAGTGATATAAGTTGAATCCATAAATGATTGATACGAAAAGTGATATAAATTTAATATGTTGAATCCATAAATTGTTAATACGATAAGTAATATAAGTTTATGTTCATAAATGATTGATACGATAAGTGATATAAGTTGAATCCATAAATGATTGATACGAAAAGTGATATAAGTTGAACTAACAAATGATTCATACGATTTTGATATAAGTTGAATCCATAAATGATTGATACGAAAAGTGATATAAATTTAATATGTTGAATCCATAA
>JAOBAT010143962.1:22524-33950 GCA_026413305.1 Hydrozoanthus tunicans
AAAAACCTTATTGAAAGTTCGAGTTACCCAGGGTAAAATTACTGTAAACAATGATAAGGGGAAATCAGTTTTTTGTCAGAGTTAAGGGTATGTTTGAGTTAGCGAGGATTCGAGTTTATTGGGGTTAAAGGGAAACTGAAAAACCTTATTGAAAGTTCGAGTTACCCAGGGTAAAATTACTGTAAACAATGATAAGGGGAAATCAGTTTTTTGTCGGAGTTAAGGGTATGTTTGAGTTAGCGAGGATTCGAGTTTATTGGGGTTAAAGGGAAACTGAAAACCTTACTGAAAGTTCGAGTTACCGAGAGTAAATTTACTGTAAATAATTATAAGGGGTAATCAGTTTTTAGTTGGAGTTAAGGGTTTGTTTGAGTTAGCGAGGATTCGAGTTTATTGGGGTTAAAGGGAAACTGAAAACCTTATTGAAAGTTCGAGTTACCCAGGGTAAAATTACTGTAAACAATGATAAGGGGAAATCAGTTTTTAGTCGGAGTTAAGGGTATGTTTGAGTTAGCGAGGATTCGAGTTTATTGGGGTTAAAGGGAAACTGAAAACCTTACTGAAAGTTCGAGTTACCCAGGGTAAAATTACTGTAAACAATGATAAGGGGAAATCAGTTTTTAGTCGAAGTTAAGGGTATGTTTGAGTTAGCGAGGATTCGAGTTTATTGGGGTTAAAGGGAAACTGAAAACCTTATTGAAAGTTCGAGTTACCAAGGGTAAAGTTACTGTAAATAATTATAAGGGGAAATCAGTTTTTAGTCGGAGTTAAGGCTATGTTTGAGTTAGTGAGGATTCGAGTTTATTGGGGTTGACTGTAAATTTTGCAAAAAAGGAAACTTTTTTGTTTTTAGATTCCATCAGCTTCAGAAGATTCAAAATTAACAGTATGCCAACGCTTAACATCAGGAGACCAAAGCAGAGTTTCAGTTATCCGCCATTTAGTTCTAATCTATTC
The DNA here is from genome assembly GCA_026413305.1 of Hydrozoanthus tunicans. Taxonomy (NCBI): domain Eukaryota; kingdom Metazoa; phylum Cnidaria; class Anthozoa; order Zoantharia; family Hydrozoanthidae; genus Hydrozoanthus; species Hydrozoanthus tunicans. The sequence goes on from JAOBAT010143962.1 coordinate 23,482, forward strand.
TGGCACAAGGTCAAACTAAAGTTAACTCCCGATATTTCGATCCCTCGCTAACTCAAATTGATTTTGCTTCGTTAGAATTTACAATAAATCTACCTTCGGTAACTCGAACCTCCCGATAACTCGAACCCTCGGGGATTCGACACTATGAACTTGCTGGTTCTATATCTAGGGAAAGGCTTTCAGCAATTGCATATTTATCGGAGGCAACAGCGAATACTTGTTTTTTTTTGTTATTGCGTTACTGCTTGACTTAGTCAAACAATCAGCCAAAAATAATTTCACTTCTCCTATCTGTGTTTATATAATTCAACACTAGGGTGATGTGCGAGATCCTCCCGAGTTTGTATCTCAACTCAACTTTAGAAGCGAGATCAGTTCACCAGTTTGGTTGGATGGATTTAAGGTGGGTAGAAAAATGTCGGTTTTAACTGTTATGCATTGACAGAACATCCCTTCTAAACGACCTTGTTCTGTGTTTTTCTGCAGCTGTTTCCTCGTAGATCGTATCAGAAAAACTTAGTAGTTGTCATCCATTTGCAAGAAATCGATTTTGATAACAACGCCGAAGATACCTCGGGGGGACAAGTAAGTGTTATTGACAAAAACTTAGCGTTCAGGTCGGCTGGCGTTGAGTTGGCGATTTGAGTGATTTTATGAGCCTGCTGACAAGGATATCCCGGAAGTTAGGGTCCCTTATTGAATCCACATGGGATATACTTGTCCGGGGAACGCCCCTTTTGCGAGGGTGCTGTGGATGTACCTCCTCGGGTATGGTCCCTTTATTTAGTGTTTTGTTTATTACTTGACGCCGAACCGGGTCTTGGAGGAGCATTTTTAGAACGTGCACACGAACATTCTTCATAGGCTGGGTCTATAAATGAATATATTTTCAGGGTGTATCTCTCCGCAGTTTTGGAGTTTATCCTAATATCAGAGATGTGTTTTTGCAGAACGGGGTGCAACTAAATTTTTACATACTGTTAATTTTAAATCAGTGTCACTCGCGCCACGCGCTAGTTGACTCCTGATTACGTTTTGCCCCTCTGCCCTTCGATGCCCGAGAGATCACGAGGCAACTTTTGCTTCGGTTCATTTTTGATTTGCCAGCCAATACTGGCTTTTGAAAGCAGTATCTTCCTCGAAGTCACAGTAAGGGTGCTTTGTCGGTAACAGAACTGAGCGTTTCTTCATGTTTTTTATTCTTTCATTTAAACACCAAGGCATGGACGGCAGTGCAAATTTTTAATGAAGGTTATGTGCTGAATGGGTCGTACCAGTTGCCTTTGTACCAAGGCAACGTAACTCAGGTATGTTGCTTCCGTTGAAGAAATACGCTGTTATCGACTCCAGTCTCCAACTAGGACTAGCCCAAAAAACGTCATTTCCCATTTTAGCTCCCTGCCTTTTGATTAAAACCAAAAAACAAGAACTTTACTGAGCAAATACACCTTGGGAATGGATAACTGAAGTATTACTTCTTTTGGGCAACCAGGAACTCTGTGTTCCCCAGGTCTTTTGATAAATTCAAATTACAGCACTAGTTAAAAACTGAAACACATACAACTGTAGAATCAATACTTGACAGGAAAAATGGAGAAATATTTAAAATTTTCTTACGAGGAGCTTATTAGAGAAGAAGAGCGTTTTTATAACTTGGAGCTCCAGACGGGAGACTTGAGCTTATTAGAGAGGAATGGGGACTTGTTGAAATTTGAAGCTCCAGACGAGGGCTTACTAGAGCGACAACGGTATTTAAACACTTTTTTTACATTTTATTCAGGCTGTGCTAGATGCAATGCAGTACGATACAGTCCAAGGTGTTCTCGCAGGATTGCGGCGAAGGAAGGCGGTAAGAAGCCTGGTTCAGTGTTTAAAATTTGTGGAAATAGTTGACGTGTACGTTGAAATACCAGCCAGTTTACTCTCAATCTACCTGCAGGTGAAAATAGTGGATGGTAGCTCAGTTTTTGTGCGACTTTCCGACGCCAGGAGAGCCGAAGAGTTTCCAAGACCTAAGGTGGGCAGTAGAAATACTTTTATCTTTATTTACGCGTGTTTTGAGGTGTGTGTATATATAAATACATGGGAATTTAAAATCCTTTTCAGGTCTTATCTACATTTGTGAAGTTGGAAAAAAGCTCATATAATTGAACTGAATTATAACTCCGTCGGCAGTGGCCGAGCGGTTAGCGTGTTCGACTCATAATACTAGGGCCGTGAGTTCGAGCCCCGGTCAGACCACTGTGTTAGATCCTTGATTAAGACACTTTACCTGACTTTGTCCCACTCCAATCAGCTGTGGAAATGAGTATCAGTTCTGTTTGGGTCTTGTCCAGGGGAATCAGTGACTCTCATGAAATTTGCCTAACACTAACTTAACCGGAGAAAAGCGCCGGCCCTATGGATCGCTTGGCTCGAGAAAGGATTTATAACTTAACTGAAACTGTTCTACACCTGTTTAACTATATTTTATTAATCTAAGGGAAATTTTAAAAAAAGATAATTCATGTATGCGCTGTGGACACCTATAAGACGAAAGGTTTGTATTACGCACATTCAAGACAGGTTGACCGACACTGAAGGTAGCTAAGACTAGATTTTTTTTCCAACATGAGAGCTGGACGAAGTTGTAGTAACTCCATTCATCTCAAAGTCATCTTGATATAAACTGACCGCCGTACGTTTCGTAAAACTGAAATGCGTTACATCACTGCTATAAGAATTACTCACAGCTTTGCTGTTTCAGTCCCAGATGTATTAGTAAACTATCCCAACTAGAGCCCGTACTTTTCATTAAACAAGTTTGGGAGAATTTTTCTTTTCATCTTCAGTAGTCTGCGTTGATTGTTCAGTTCTCATTTTCTCATTACCAAGTGACTTATTTTTCAAATGTTATGTAAGGAGACGTTGTATGTTGATAACTGACTGGAACTGATAGCACAAAAATCATGTTAGTAAAACTTTAAAAATCAGTTCTAAAATGTGGAACGAGTCACTGTAAAAGGTGAAACTAACCCCGCTGACCGCGAGGTGCGACTGCAGTGGTTCACCTTTGCACCGCACTCTAAACTGTTCAGCGGTCGCTTTCATGGTAACGTGAATCGTGTGTTTTATCTCGGGCGTTACTTCGCATGGTCTTTCAAACAAAACATCAAAACCATAATCCCGATTTGCGCCAGGGATTCTGCTGTTGAGATGTGCCTTGAACTTCCCATAGCAACTCCTTACGACTGTGTTAGCCCTGCCTATCAACTGAACCTCGGCCTCGAACAATCGGGTATCTTTTGAGCCCCCGTAAAGACGAACTCCAAACAGGAGAATTGGTACGTTGACTTCAAATTCTAGAACATCGTTGTGAGCCCGCCGCTTCTTGTGATCAGCGTCCTTGTGCATGATACAGCGAAGGAGAGGTGTCTTCAGGGCCTTGGTTAAGGCGCCAATTCGTGGAACCTGAGAAAAGGGCATTGGGCTGGTTCTAGGCACGTTGTTATACGTCATAAACACCGAAACCACTTCACTGTCCAGTAGAATTCCTGACGTTACCACAACCTCGGCAAAGACTTCTGAAGTCATTGTTGCGGTGGGGAAGCGCAAATAAAACACAGCATCACCGAGAGCATTCCTCATTTCGGGCCCTGTCGGTTCCATATCGCTTTCGATGCATCGAGCTTCTGCCCACCGCTTGACTGCAAGAAATAGGTCAATCTCTTTGATTTCTAGTGTTTCCCGATTGAGCAAAGCTATAAGTGTTTCGCGGTTTATTAACAGCAACCCATCCGACTGAACGCAATCAAATGTGCTGTTATCAATATACTGCCAACAGCGGCCCTCCAGGGCTTTTTCTTTATATCTTTGGGCCTGTAGCAGAATTTCAAAAACATTGTTAGGATTTAGCTCCCTTTCTAGATAATCGGTGCACTCCATTACAAGGCACGGAACGTTATACGTCTTTGCAAGACTCAATACTTCATAAACTACGTCGGATGATAGACTGAGTTCGTCACAGTACAAATACTGAAGGAAAGCCAAGAAACTGATAGCTTCACAGTTTGGCAAGGTAATGGTTTTTCTAGTATTCTTTGCAGCCGAGCCGTAGAACATACTAAAGAACACGGTGCTGCTAATTGCCAGAACATACTTATGTGCGGGAATCCGCCTTTGGGTGTACTTTGTCTCCGATTCTTTCATTACGAATGTCACGTCGCTCATCAGAGGATTGTTAAACATGAAGGCGTTTCGTTTTCTGATTGTTGATAGTTTCGTTTGCCACTCATCCCGGGTTCCATCAGACAGTAACTTTATTTCAGCAGTTGATGCCATTGCAGTCGAGTCACTGTGTCCAAATAATTACAAGCTCGCTGTTTCAAGCTTCAACTTGCCAGGCCCTTTCAAAATTCAACTTTTTCTTCAATTACATGTTTAATTAAATGAGTGATTTATTGTGGTTTCTTTGAGGTGACCTCAAAAGTTTGATCAGATATTGAGTTGGACACTGGCAGTGACTTTGGCAGTTTGCTGCGAGTTGTTCAGGATCGAACGTTGTCTTTGAACTGCTGTAAAAGTGGAAAAAATGCGATATTGTTTAAAAAATTATTGAATCAACGAACTTCTTTTCATTGCCGCTTTCCCCATATTTCGTCTTCTTGTTCACATGAACTTTACAACTACGGTATAGAAATTGTTTTTGCATATTTTGTACGCTTGATAAAACTCGAAGCCTTGAACATCCATAAGGTAACGCGTTAGCTTTTATGATCAGTCCTAAATTTTTCTGTAACACCATTCTGTTTGTTCTTCTGCTGACTAGATATTTCTCACTTTTGTATTATTTGGGCGATCAGTGCTGGAATATAAATAAAAAAATGTTTTTCACTGACCTAAAAGTTTAAAAGATGTTTGAAAGATTTTAAAAAATGTTGGTAAAACGTTTCGGCTACCAAGTGAGCTGCTGCCTTTCTCTTAAACAAAATGTTTTTAGGTTTCTCACCTTCGTCCAGTTTTAGTTCAAAATTTTCAACCATTGTTTATAAAGAATTTCATATCTATTGATCAGTTGGTTCCATGCCTCCAAACTGAATAAACGGGTCATCGCGTCAGCTGCCGAAAATCAAGTCTTACGCAGTGAAGATAAATTATGTGACGTCATTTCGTGGTCACTGACTAAGCCAGATGGTTCCGACACTCGCTGTTCACAAAAAACAAAAAGGTCGACGTTTTACTGAAATACTCAGCATGCAGTACAGTTTCTTTTTTTATGAAAAGGTCAAGTTGACTTTGTTATCGAGAAAGCTCCAAAACAACTCTAGTTTCTCAGACAATTTAAAAGGACCCAAGTTCCTAGTTTGAACTGATGATCTGTTTGCTGTACGTATATGCGTCTTGGAGCATGCATCGCTTGTTTTCCACTGCGTTCTTCCTTAATCAAACCAGTTGAAGAACTTGTTTTGTTTTGTTTTATGACATTTTTTACTCAAGGAGGCAATAGGACTTGAGGGCCCCTTCGAGGTGTGCCACCCGAGGCCCACGGTTTAACGTCCTTATCCGAGAAGACGCGATGGTCTAACCGTTGCAGATTTTAGAACAAAGGCAGCACCTTCTCCTCAGTTATTTTAAGACCCTGAGTGAAGGTCCGGCACCGGGAATCGAACCCGGGCCTCCCGCACAACTGACTGGCGCCTTACAAACTGGGCTAACCAGTCAATCATCGATGCCTCGGACCTCAACTTTAAAGTAGAACTGGATACCTCCAAGGAAACATCCGGACTTGCTGCGGAGAAGCTTAAAACTAAAGTCAAGTAATTTACACAGCCTGCCTCCAGATACGGACCTAATCGTTACTTAAGATATACGCTTTACTTTGAACATTTAAAAAGATTTCTGTTATTGTATCAATATGTGTTTTATGGTTTATATTATAATTTAAAAATTTTGTTAGTAATGACCTTTTCTTGTTTGTTGTTCGTTCATGAAAGCTACCAATCACCAATGGAAGTCGGTATACAGTGCAGTGGTGTATTTACTGGCGGTAGTTTTCTGTAAAGTACCCCTAAAATCCGAGTTGTACGCCCAAGCTACAGTGCAGCAGTGTAATGACAGGCGATACTTGCGAGAATTAATTAATGAAAGACAATTTTCGGTTGTTTTTTATTTTTTTTTACTTTTAACAGGCTATTTGTTTGTGCGGGTTTTGTTGTTCCTGATTTTGTGAAACATCTCTAAATACAAAGACTATTTAGGGGGATGGTCTACTGTTGTACTTCTGCCATTAGAAATAAATCTAATCCGCTGTCCCTGGGTAGGGTAAACAACACACTGAGGGACGCAATATGATGCAGAAAGGTCCATTGTTTATGCTTTATGCTTTTTTTAACGTTGGCAAACAACACACTGAGGGACGCAATATGATGCAGAAAGGTCCATTCTTTATGCTTTTTATAACGTTGTTGGCAAACAACACACTGAGTGACGCAATATGATGCAGAAAGGTCCATTGTTTATGCTTTTTTTAACGTTGTTGGCATACAACACACTGAGGGACGCAATATGATGCAGAAAGGTCCATTGTTTATGCCTTTTTTAACGTTGTTGGCAACAGATAGTTTTTTACTTTCATAATCTTCCGAAGGATGAAAAATGCAAAATGTAAGCCAGTGTTTTTCGTTTTCATTTCCTGAAACACGAAGCAAATAGCGCAATATTTTATCAAAATAACCTTCTTGCATCACTACTATTCGCCTCCGTCTTTGTTTACCCGATTCAGATCAGGTGACTGACCTGTGGAATTGGTGTAATGTCCTTAATAATAAAGCAAAAACATACTTAGCCATACATTTTCAATTTCTCTTTGAATTCCAGGGTTCTTCCGGGTCCTTAAAAACCTTAAAAGTCCATAATTTTAAGTTTCCAAAGTTTGAGGCCTCAAAAGTCCTTAATTTTAACAAAAATTAGTCATGGTCCTTAAAAAGTCCTTACATTCTTACTTTTTCTTGGTTATGATAATTCGATAAATATCAGCAATGCCCGGCAAATGCATTTTCCAAGAATCTTGGCTCGAAAGGGCAGAGTTTACTCGGTGGCTTCAAGCAGTACCTGGAGATCCGTACAGCGCTTCGTGCAGTCTTTGCCACAATAGCGTAAAAAGTCATGTTTTATGTCAGTTCTGGTGGTTGATGTCCCATGGCTTAGTTCCTCAAAAACCAATAATCTTACCTTAAAAAGTCCTAAAAAAGTCCTTAAATTTTGCTTTGAGAAAAGCGGACGAACCCTGAATTCACGAATTAAGAAAATAATGTCGAGTGATTTTCTCTGCTTATCATTTTGTAAACCTTTTTTTAGGAAAACGTCAGCCTGGAATATTTACCGAGAGACAAACTAGAAAAATACCAAAGTGCTAACCCTTCTAAGATGATATCCTCGTTAAAACCTAACAATGTGGCAGAGGACGAGTTTAGGCAAACCTTGCTTAATGAGTTCAACTTGGTGAGTTGTAATTTCGTTTCTATATGGTGTGACGATTGCCACTTATTCCAAAAAATCTTGGGCCCTGTTGATATGGGGAAAGATGTCTCGGGACGAAGGGATATCTCAAGTAGCCGAGTTACTCGATGCGAGACAACTTTTCATACAATTCTCTATAAAAGGCAGTTAACTTTTTACGTGGTTTCCCGCTTAGAATGATTAGAGACCTTAAGCATGAGCCGTCCGTGTTTCCACGGAGGCCAACCGGAAATCAAATATCAGTAGTTGACGCGTACTTGCACACGTCATGCGATCGTGGTGATAGTCACGAAGGCAGCAAAGACGTTTTTCACCTCCGTGACGATCACTACGGCCGCATGACGTGTGAAAGTACGCGTCAACTACTGATATTTGATTTCCGGTTGGCCTCCGTGGCAAAACGGACTGCTTGTGCTTAAGGTCTCTATTGGGGTACAAGAGACAACTCGGCTAGCTGTGGCAAGATATCTCTTCCAACACGGGACATCTCTCTCTCCAGTATAAAACAGTTTGCCCCTTCTTCCCGGAAGCCGTTTTATTGTAGTGTTTATGCTTTATAAGTAGTTCCCACGGTCGACTCGCCCTGGGCCACTTATTTTCATGTAAATGTAGGGCAAAGGTGTCCCGGGTTCAAAACCTCGTATAAACTGCAGGTTAAGTTGCCCCGGATGGAAGTCCAACCCTTTAGCCCAGGACCATATAAACAGGGCCTTATTTCACGTTTTCTTGTTCATCTAACATTTTCACCTAACCGTGTTGCTTTTTACGTTTGCTCCTGTTACGTGAGAGTTTTACTCGTGTGTGTTCCTGCAAGCTAGAACTATATCGAATAGGTGAATGCGCGCGCTCTATTCAGTGGTGACACGCGTGAATATTTTAGTTCACAAAAGAAGTGCTTACGAAAAAACGAGCCTCAAGCACTTCTTGAATAAACTAAAAAAATCACAACAGTTTCAATCATTGAACAGAAAGCAAGCAAGCGAGTTTTTTTATAAAATAAGCTGCACAAACAGCCGATAAAACCCCGCGATGACGTATGCAGATGCATTCTTTTACATTTAGAGTGCATCACCACAGCCAATCAGAACGAGCTTTGTTTTATAAGACCAATTATAAATGTCCACCATCACTACCCGTATGTTCTATCTGGCTCCTCACTACACTGTTTTGGTCTATTTACAGCTTACCAAGAAGTTCTTTGAGAAGAATGAAACTGGCATGGCATAGTGAGTAGATGGTGCGAAAAGCTTGTGTATCGTCGCTGAATTGTGCGACTAGCTATCATCTCTTCGACTGAATAATTTTGATTCCAACGAGTTCGTATCGCAGTTATAGCAAAACCTGTCAATCAGGAATGCGACAGATTGTGATGGAAAGGACCAATAGGGAGAGAGACTTACTGAACTTGTAAAGGCCGCCATCTTGCCCGCCATTGTGGAAGCCGTATGAGGGGGGGAAGAGTCAGCAAGCGTGGAAGTCGTGAGGGACCGCCCTTCCTACTTCGGTAAATCAACGTGGTTCAGAACCTTTCGCTGAGATAACTAACGTTTGACACCGAGATTATATTTTGTGTAAGTTCAGAGCCATTTTCAACTTGTCAAAATTTAAAATGGTGGAAGGCTGGATACCTAAAGAACCAAAATTAAAACGAAGATTTTTGAAGAACAAACTCACATGAGCCCGCAAGCGGTGCTCGTCTGGACTTTTCCGCCAGGAAAGTGATAAATAATTTGTATTAACCGATCGTACAGTTATTTTTAAGGATGATACATACCATTAATTACGATTCTGAGTTTTTTTTGTACATTGTTTAAACGCTAGCCATGAGGAAAAAATTACGCCCTGATATACAGTATGCTCGAGAAACAATAGATAGTTTTGATATGGTTTTTAGCCTTTAGCGGCCTTGCGGTACTATATTAACCTCGGTTTCACCAATCATATTGCAAAATAAATCAGCAATGTTAAGATGAGTTAGACGTAACAGCTTTCGAGAAACAACAGCTAGTTTTGATATGGTTTTCAACCTTAGCGGTCCTACCGTATACTTTATGCACCTCGAGTTGACAAATCATAATGCGAAATCAATTACATTACATTGCACTACAACGATATTTAGACAGAGGTGCCCAGTTCAGCAGAGCTGGTTTGAACGGGGCTCTGTTTAGAATAAATTTACAGTTACAGGCAGAAAAGAGAAAAATGTTTACAATAAAAAATATATTATCACAGAATAGATAGAGAAAAACATACATATACAGATATAGTTTTGATATAGGATAAATTTATCTTCGAGATTTTAGATACTTTTTAGGCCAGTTTTGAATTTTGTTAAATTGTGAGTTCTCCTTAAGTCCAGAGGAAGAGTATTCCAAATCTTTGTAGCGCTGAATCTAAAGGAGCCCTGATATTTAGTTCTTTTGAAGAAAGGCTGACTAAGTAAGTCTCTATAGCGTGTATTGTACGCGTGGTAGTCGCGTGAGTGACTAAACTCATCTAGCAGGTATGGATGAGCTAGGTTCTGCAAACATTTGAAAACTAGTATGCATTTTTGATAGTCCCGACGGGACTGAAGCGAAGGCCAGCTGAATATGCGTGACACCTCTGATTGTGAAACTTTAAAAATTAGCAGTGTAATGATTAGTTAGGATAATCGTGCCTTTGGCCTTGTGAAGTTATTTTCTTTAGATGACACGGGGGCGGATACAGGGTTTCAAAAAAGGGGTTGGATAATCACGTCGATTTCAGTGCCAATGTAAACGTGAGTGTTGACTGCCTTTCAACCCACTGCGTTTTGCACATAATCCTTGCGCATCAATAACAATATTTTGCGGGCCTTAAAGTCGTTGATGTATCTGTTAACTTGCGAATCTTTGCCTGCTTTGTCGACGCTCAGCGACAAAGTGTTGAAAAATCGTATTTTTTTGTTTTATTTTTTTTGGTAGTGTAAAAAAGGGGGTGGAAATCCCCCC
>JAOBAT010143963.1:0-11308 GCA_026413305.1 Hydrozoanthus tunicans
CATACTGGAGAGAAACCTTTTAAGTGTAATCAATGTGACAAAGCATTCCGTCTTTTGAACGATTTAACTTCACACAGACGAACTCATACAGGAGAAAAGCCATTTAAGTGCGAACAGTGTCACAAATGCTTTGGTACCTCGAGCAACTTATCCACACACAAAAGAACTCACACAGGAGAGAAACCTTTTAAATGTGAACAATGTCACAAATCCCTCAGTTCTTCAGTCAGTTTAACCTTACACAAAAGAATTCACACGGGAGAGAAACCTTTTAATTGTGAACAGTGTCACAAATACTTTAGTCGGTTAGGCAATTTAAATTCACACAAAAGAACTCACACAGGAGAGAAACCTCTTAAGTGTGAACAGTGTCACAAATCCTTCCATGCTTCAAGCAATTTAACCTTACATAAAAGAACTCACACAGGAGAGAAACCTTTTAAGTGTGAACCTTCCGTTCTTCGAGCGATTTAAATTCACATAGACGAACTCACACAGGAGAGAAACCCTTTAAGTGTGAACAGTGTCACAAATTCTTCAGGACGTTAAGCTATTTAACTTTACACAAAATAAGTCGCACAGGAGAGAAACCTTTTAAGTGTGAACAATGTCCGAAATCATTCGGTTATTTAAGCCGTTTGATAATTCACACAAAAAGTCACGCAGGAGAGAAACCTTTTAAGTGTGAACAGTGTCACAAATCGTTTAGTCATTCAAGCAGTTTATCCGTACACAAAAGAACTCGCACAGGAAAGAAACCTTTTAAGTGTGATCAATGTCACAAATCCTTCAGTTCTTCAAGCAATTTAACCACGCACAAAAGAACTCACACAGGAGAGAAACATTTCAAATGTGAACATTGTCACAAATCCTTCCGTTCCTCAAGCGGTTCAGTTTCTCACAAAAGAAGTCGATGTAAACGAAAAGACAAATCTTTTAGCAAACGGGCCAGTTCGGGTCAGATGATAAAAAAGAGTGACACTGGTTATGGTTGTGATCACTGTGATGAATGGTTTGAGCGACTCAGCGACCTCAACAAACATGTTCAGGAAATTTTGTCACCATTGAAAGGAAGAGATAGTTCAGTATCCATCACTTTAGATTAGAAGAATGACAGCATCGGTCAAGCAATTTGCCTGAAATATGGACACTGCATTGACTTTATATTTAATGATGGTGAGTAGTTTGAGTTTTATAGTTTTGCCCATGAAACCTAGCCGCAACAGTTGCTAGTGTTGTCAGCTTTTTGCGAAAAGATTTACTTTTATACGTACGCAGGGGTCCAAAGCCCTTTACCAATGGTTAAGTAGTTTTAACGCACGACTGTATATTTAGTATCTTATCAAACTTATATATTTACGTTAGCCATTCTATGCTACGACACACACAGGTTTTCTTTGGTATACACTATTAAACATACTCCTAGTACTCCAACAAACAATGTATTAAAAACATACATTTTTGTTGATTGGATGCATAGTTTGTAAATAATTTCACCAATGGTTTATGAATAACTAGTATTTGTATATGCAAGCTCGGCTACACGCGCTTTGATTGGTTTAGAAATTGAACATGTAAATTTATGCACTTGAATATGTAAATTTATGACTTTCGTGTAATAAGCTATCACCTAATGTTACGATACATTTTTAACATTTTGTTATCTTTCACACCCCTCAAAAAAATTGCCTTTTATTCCTAGATTTCATATAGATAAGAAACCAATTAAAAAAGAAAACTATTTTAAATATGTAGGTATAAATTTAGATTCCAGCTTACGTTGGATTTTAATACACTTCAAGTTTCCAAGAAAACTAGTAGAGGTATTAGATGACTTACCAAAATTCGTCATTATATTAACATTCAAATTCCAACTCAACTTTATTACACTTTAATTTTTCCTTTCTTAACATATGGGGCTGTAGTCGGGGTTACAACTTACCACTCATTGGTTAAAGTTCCTATCAAGATTATTTTTCTACTTTCTGGATTAGAACTATTGTCATGTGTGAACTCAAAGTTCAAATAACCAAAGAAAATTTCCACGTCTAAGTTTGCTTTTTAATCAAAAAAAGATTGAAATGTAAATTTTGACCGAGCAGGCCTGGGACTGATAACCTATGACGTAGTAGCAGTGAGTTATGTGGTTTTTGATTTAAAATGTTCATTTCTGCTAGAAAATGTCATAAATCTTTTATTTCAAACTTTTCAAGGGAATAATTAGTTGATTAAAGTTATAACTATTTGACTATTAAAGCCAGATCTGAATTTCTTGAGATAAAAATGATTTTCTCTGCTTGATAGGGACTTTAATGTTGTTTCACTCTGCTTTTAGTTTTTAGGTATTAGGCCCTTATATGTATTTCTTATTAATACTATTATTATTATTATTATTATTATTATTATTATTATTATTGTTATTATTATTACTATTAAATTACCATTATATCCCTCCGTGGTTCCTGTACATCTGTTACGCTAAATGACAACAGGGTAAAATTTCTGTTCTCACTCATACCTACTTATGCATACAGTAATGGCTGTCAAACTTCACATTTTCATGCAGTTTATGGTTGTCAAACTCCCCATTTTCATATCGGGTAAAAAAGATATAGTCCTTACCCCAACTCTAACCATTACTCCCAACCCTAAGAGTGATTTCGAGAATTTTTGGTTGCTCGTTAAGCGAGCCGCGTTAACCTCGAATATTTTGGTCTAAAGATCAATAGCTTCACATTCATATTTAAGTATTGGCGAGTGCGTAAATTTAGCCCATAATTACTAGAGTATTGATCCAAGTTAATACCCTAGTCATAGTTTGCAGAGCAGACAGGTTTTGGGATCTATTACATTAACCTTCAATTTTTTATTTTTGTTATGTTGTTACGCGTATTTTCTGTTGTCCGTTGGCCTGTTGACAATGTTTTTGATATAAAGGACAAATCTGTCAGTTGTGGAAATTCATGTTTTCTAATATTCAGTAGAACGAGTTTGGGGAGGCTTTCGGTGTTTTCTGATCCATGTAGCAAAAGTGTACTGTGTAACTAGCTATAGGATTTTAACTCTCTCTAGCTATGATACAAATGCAAATTCTCTCCTTGACAGACTTGACTGGGGAAAACTTTCTAATCGATGCCGTTCTCAATAGCTACCATGGTCTTCAAATCACTCTATAACTGGCGCCTGATCGGTTATCTCAGAGCAAAAACCTCAGCTAATTTTTCTAAACTTCTAAATTTTGGTTTCTGCTCTGTTCATCTGTCGTTCTCGTCTTCACAAAAAATTGAACACAGTTTACTCCGGATATAATGTTGCTATCTAATTTCTATTTTCTCTAAACCTGTAAACGAAGATTGAGAAAATTTACTGAAGGTCGTTCTCATTGTCGCAAAAACTTCAAAGCTAACTTTTCCACTTTGTAATTTTAAAGATGATGGCGTCAGGATGACTAGAACGGTGCATTCCAACAGGAGCGGCTCTAGTTATTCAACGCACATGATAAGGCAGTTGAGTTTTCACTTTAGTTTACCCAATGCACTTTTGCATACGTTATATTTATTTTTAGTTTAAAAGTAAGCAGTGAACAAAATAATTGTTGTCGTCTGTCAATAATGCGAAACAGCACCCTGAAAGGAAAATGCTTTTAAAGGGAAAGCTCCTGGATTTTTTTGAGCCACAAATGAATTAATAAGACTCTGTTCGTAAACTAATTGACCTAATAGTTTCAGAGTTTTGACTTATCCCTCAGAACAAAAATACAAAACAGATGGGCGGAGGTATACATCGAAAAACCGCTCAAAAACTAGTCACCGAAAAACCTAAAGTTCCAAACCCTCAGGTCTCTATAAATACTGGTTTCATAATTCAAAGTTGTGCTCAAGCACGTACGTGAGAGTTATACCTGTTGCATGCATTTGTTATTCAACATCTGAAAACAAAACTTCTAAATCATTTTGGTTTCTGGTCTGTTCATCTGTCGTTAGTTCTCATCTTCACAAAAAAGTGAACACAGTTTACTCCGGATATAATGTTGCTATCAAAGACCGTATTTTCTCTAAACCTGTAAACAAAGATTGAGAAAATTTACTGAAGGTCGTTCTTGTTGTCGCAAAATGCTCAGAGCTAATTTTTCTAAACTTCTAAATTTTGGTTTCTGCTCTGTTCATCTGTCGTCCTCGTCTTCATAAAAAAGTGAATAATGTTGCTATGTAAGACCGTATTTTCTCTAAAACTCTAAACGAAGATTGAGAAAATTTACTGAAGGTCGTTCTCATTGTCGCAAAAACTTCAAAGCTAAATTTTCCACGTTGTAATTTTAAAGATGATGGCGTCAGGATGACTAGAACGGTGCATTCCAACAGGAGCGGCTCTAGTTATTCAACGCACATGATAAGGCAGTTGAGTTTTCACTTTAGTTTACCCAATGCACTTTTGCATACGTTATATTTATTTTTAGTTTAAAAGTAAGCAGTGAACAAAATAATTGTTGTCGTCTGTCAATAATGCGAAACAGCACCCTGAAAGGAAAATGCTTTTAAAGGGAAAGCTCCTTGAATTTTTTGAGCAACAAATGAATTAATAAGACTCTGCTCGAAAACTAATTGACCTAATAGTTTCAGAGTTTTGACTTCACTCTCAGAACAAGAAAACAAAACAGATGGGCGGAGGGATACATCGAAAAACCGCTCCAAAAACTAGCCACCTAAAAACCTAAAATCCCAAACCCTCGGGTCTCTATAAATACTGGTTTCATAATTCAAAGTTGTGCTCAAGCACGTACGGAAGGGTTAAATCTGTTGCACGCATTTGTTATTCGACAACTGAAAGCAAAACTTCTAAATCATTTTAGTTTCTGCTTTGTTCATCTGTCGTCCAGAACATGTAGAAGTACGGTCTTTGATAGCAACATTACATCCGAAGTTAACTGTGTTCACTTTTTTGTGAAGAAAAGTTTGTATCTTCTGACTTCTTCTACAACTATATTCGTAAACTGTAATTTAAGATAACGAAAACACGATAGTAACTACATCATCTTAGGCAGATTTGCGAACGGCAGAGCGGAATACGCTATATTCGATCCTCAAAATCTGAGACCCCGTCAACAGGAGCCCAGACACTTTTGAAACCGCGTAAATTTTTATGCGGATTCGAGTGAATGAGGCCTTGATGAAAAGCACGAGGTTTTTATTTTCCATTTTGATTCAGTTTTCATAACTGCCAGGACCCCACTTCACGGGTTCAGTGGATTAGAAAATATTCGGTTTTGGTCGTCCACACGAATCCAAAAAAACTCGTCGGGCAGAAAAAAGGCCACACTGGAGAGCGGTTTCAAAAAGATGCGGTTTTCGTGAGCAGAGTCACTGGTTTCGTGTGAACAGAAGGCCGATTTGCACTAAATATATGCGTTTTCGAAAAGATCTGGACTTCTGTGGACGGGGTCTCAACCCGAAAGTATCTTCTTTCTGTATTTCGAACCGGAAGTTAATTTTCCCCCTAGTTTTTGTACAAGAAACTTTGTTTTGTTGGTCAGTTACGAACGAAATTGTTTATATGTTGTTTAAGGTTAAATGTTTAAGCAAGCAGGACCTGTATACACCCTGCATCCGTAACTGAACAAAGCGGGAAACACAACACAATATTACTATTCTGTTTTCCTTTTTTACAATACTGAAAAAACACTTGAAAGAAAACTAAAATGAAGAATACGGGAGTTGAAACCGAAAATGCGTGAAATCGTAGATTTTCAGAAATTAATGCGGGTGGGATGTGTTCTTAAAATAAAAATGCGCGATGCTTGGCAGGTTTCAGAACTCCATATTTTTCGAGTTGTTTCCTCGTAAGTAATTCCTTGCGAAAGAGAAATTTGAGTTATAACGCACACAAACTGCATGGGTTCGATCTAATTTTTCCTGAGCAGTACCCAACCATGGGAGGATACTCTCATATACTTACTATATGGGGACGTGCCGCCCGTCATGGTGTGGCTTTTGAAGTCCTTGTGTTAGACAGGGTAAACAATTTCGCGCAAGTTAACTCAAACAGGATTCACTTTCTGCTTACATATTGTCTTTTGAAGGGTAGCGATATTTGACCGAATAAAAGAAACTTAAGAAAAGTGAAAACAATAAACAGCCGCTTAGTGGCGAATGTCACGCTTGGTGTTTTGTCCGTTAAGGGTGGTAAATTTTTCGTCATTTTTTTCATTTACAATACAATACAAAAGTAACTACAAATGTTTTATATAGGGTGCATTCAGTCTTAAATAGGGTATAAGTTATTCGCTCTTTGTCCTAAATAGGGTATGGATTTTCAAGGATTTGGCTGTCTTGAATAGGGCCAGGGTTTTGGTGCTTGGGCTGGACAACCCTAGCATATTCCAGGCCAAGTACCCCCCCCGCACCCCAAAGATGCAGAAGAACTTGTAATCGTATTCGAAACCCTTCGTTTTCGACCGTCCAAACGAGGACAATTTTAATATGTTTGTTTTTATAAATCTACAGTCTAAAGAGCGTTTGGAAAAAATATCCGTATATTGGCCGAAAAAGCCCTTTTTGTGTGGACTGGACGTGCAAACGGAGAAATTTGAAAATATTCGGATACGCGTGGACAGGACCGGTTCAAGTTAATCAACGCACGTGACTAGGCCGTCGATTTTTCACTTTAGCTTTCCCCAAGGCACTTTTGCACACGTTAAATTTTTTTTCATTTGTCAAAAAGCGAAACAGCACCTGAAAGAACACTGCTGTGAAATGGAAAGTTCCTGGAGTTTTGTGAGCTACAATTGAATAAATTACATACTGTCCAAAGACTATAAATAGCCGGCCTAAACTAGTTTCATCTCTCAGAACGAAAAGACAAATTACATGGGCGGAGGGATACATCGAAAAACCGCTCGAAAAACTGGCCATCGAAAAACCTAAAATTCCAAACCCTCGAGCTTCTCTATAAATTCTGGTTTCATTATATTCAAAGTTGTTCTCAAGCACGTACGGAAGAGGTGAGTCTGTTGCACGCATTTGTAGTAAATTCAACAAAGTAAAACTTCTAAATTTTGGTTTCTGCTTTGTTCATCTGTCGTCCTCATCTTCACATAAAAGTGAACACAGTTAACTTCGGATATAATGTTGCTGTCTAAGACCGTATTTTCTCTAAAGCTGTGTTTCGAAAACTTATATTACTTCAATTATCATTTTACGTCGTATAAAGTCGGTAGATTATGGTGCCGAGTTCAAACTCTGAAGAAGTTTTAGTTGAGCTTTAATTCTGATTCTGATTAAGTACGAGAAGGTGAACAATTTGTAACTTCTGACTTCTGGTACAACTATATGCATGAACTGTATTCAGTTTAATAAAAAAAGGAAATACGACAGTTACTATATCTGAGGTATAGGATACATAAAATCGCCAAATAAGTTAAAATATCACAAATGGTATACAAAGTTAAATGGCAGTTTAAAACAAACGTTTTGGGAAATGAACCTGAAGATGACTTTATAAGTCGAAAACGTTTGTTTTAAACTACCATTTAACTTTGTATACCATTTTTGATATTTTATATCTGAGGTAGTATCACGAAGCAGATAGTCCTGAGTGTGCGAGGATTATTGCATCTATATATAAAAAGTTAAAAAGAGAGTAAAAAAGAGCTAGTGCGTCATAATAGTATTATATATACGAGAGTCCACGTTAATCGTATTATATGGTATGTTGATCGCCAAAGTTTTTCAGACACGTGAACAGGAGGTAGTCTCAACTGTAAACTGCACAATTCGGACCTGCAAGGTCTAGTCGATCAATTAAAGTTCTTGCCCGTCCACGCTTTATTCAATTCTTAAACTCTGAGACCATGCCGACACTTTTGAACTGACCGTGTGTGAACGGGCCACACGAGGTTTTTGTCTGCCATTTTGAATGAGTTGTTTTCTTTACAGCCTGGACCCACTTCATAAGTGGAGTTTTGGTCGTTCATACGAATCCGCGAACTCGACAGATTTAAAAAAATCCACCCTTAGGAGGGGTTTAAAAAGATGCGGTTTGGGCGAGCGGATTCACTCGTTCGAGTGGATAGAAGGCCGATTCGCACAAAAATAAGCGTTTCGAAGATATCCGGACTGGTGTGGACGGATTTTGATCCCGAAAAAATCTTCTTTTTATATTTCGAACCGGAAGTTAGTTTACCCACTGTTTTTTTTTACAGAAACTTTGTTTTGTTGGTCAGTTACATACGAAATTGTTTATATGTTGTTTTAGGTTAAATGTTTTAGCGAACAGGACCTGTAAACACTCTGCGTCCGTAAAACAAAGCGGGAAAACACAACACAATCTTATTATTTAATTTTCCTTTTTACCATACTGAAAAAACAATTGAAACAAAACTAAAAATGAAGAACACGCGGTGAGTTGAAACCGAAAACGCGTGAAATCGTCTATTTTCAGAAATGCGGGCGTGATGCATAACTGACTTTAAAAATGCGTGGCAGGTCTGACAACTCCATATTCTTTTAATTGTTTCCTCGTAGTCCCTTGCAAAAAGAGAAATTTGAGATATTTTGAGATAATTTGACGCAAAGAAACTGCACGGTTGTAAGTCTTAGATTTTGAAACTATGGCGCCTTCTTAACAGCCTTGAAGTTCAGTGGGTTACTGCAATAGCAAGAAAGTTCTTGTCAGTTTACCTTCGTTAACAAATTATCTAAAATTTATAAGTACGGGTTATGAAATTTCGGTCAACAATTTTATTCTTTCTCCAAATGCGTCAGTTGTACGATAATGGAGAACGCATTCTAATCTTGTGTTTGCTCGCGGGCTCAGCACTGACATTTTTGTCTGGTTGCCACGCGCAGCCCTACAAGTTGCTCGGCAACGGCTTTTTCAACTTTTTTAAAAATTAATGCTAAGAATATACTGATCAAGGCTGAGAAATTACCGAGCACTTTATTTCGACAAGTATACATAACGATACATAACGATGCCGGTAAATAGTTGATAGTGTAGCAATGTAAGCTCGCAAGGACAATTTGCAGAACTCGTTATTTTCTCTTTTACTCTAACTACTAAATTCATAGTTATGATTTTATCGAGATCATTTTACGAACATTTAAAACTAAATGTGTGGCACACATATCCAAAGTTTATTCTTATTTTGTGCTAGACAATTTATTTTTCGTTGCAAGGTTAACTATAAAAAACAGGAAATAACGGGTTTTATTTAAAAAAATTGAAGAGCCTTTACAGTTTAGAAAAATCTGCTACCGAGAAAAGACGGAAAACAAACTCAAGTTCTAAACAAATGGAAACCTTTTTTCACTAATACTTGATAGTGCACAATTTCCCCATTTGTAGTATATGTTTTATACCTTGGTATAGTAATTTATATAAAAATAACAAGGGCGTGACGGCTTTCCCATCACCCATGTACCAAATGTAGAGATAAATAACTAAATAAACGAATAAAAAAAAAAGAAACCTTGAAAACTACCAAGTTTAACCGTATCCAGACCGGAGGAGAAAGAAAATGGGCAGAAAGTGCTGCGCTGATTTACAAATTTGCCTATACGACTTTCTCTGAAAATTACTACAAAAAGGATCATGGTAAAATTTGGTAGCCAATGAGGAATGTTTTTTTAATTTTTATACTTTTTCCCAAAACCAAAAGCAACTAATTCATGTTAGTCATTTAATGTTAAAATAATAAATCAATATCTAATAAATTTCTGATGTCATAGGTATTGTGCAGCAACGTCATCGAAAGATTAAAGTATTGTAAATTACACAAAATGATGAACGTCATCACAGCTAGTATTTGTAATCTGAGTTTTTTACCTACGTACTCGAAATCCACAATACTTTCTCTCCTTTTGAAACGCAATAAAAAAGGAATGTCTTATTCATTAGAAGACATTTCCACAAACATTTTAAGTTTTGAATACATGGATCGTGAAAAAAGTGTGTTTTCAAAATTATAACGTCATAATGTTGTTACAACGACGTTTCACTTCAAGCAAACTGTATAAATTTATTCCTTTATATCCTACCCAACCTCAATGTTTGGTTTTAATATCTTCTATCGTTCTAGAGTCATAGGTGGTGGACACTTTCGATCTGCCCCTCCCCCCCTCTCTCTATCCCAAGTATGACAAAGCACAAACGTACCGGATCTGGATAAGGTTAAGAAAATTCAGCCTTGGTCCAAAGTTAAGATGTTGGAACAAAAAAACAGAATGCTTGTAACTACAGTGGATGGGAGGCTGAGGTTTGATTCTTGTAAGGAAACGATAGGATGGGGCCAAGTAGTTAGTTTATCAGCTTAGGAGTCGAAAGTTGAGAGATAAAAAGCAAAGGTTGGGAAAAATACAAAAGTTATCAGTTAACCTTGTATCTAATGCATAATTAATCCCTTGATCAAATGTTTAAAGGACGAGTGGGTGAGTGAATGAGCGAGTGAGTAAGATTATTCATGAGTGAATTCACCTCAGTCCCTAACCTCATCGATGGCTTACGAAGACTCAAAGGTCATACAGACACCAAAACCTCTTCAATTTATCTCTTTCAGGTATAATGTAGTAAATTCAGCTTAAAATAGATAACAAAGCACACTTTTATGGAGCCTGGTATGCAAAGAACATTTGTTAGAGCAACCTCTGCTTTAGCGGCGTCTGGAAGTTTAAATTTGAAGAGGAACAACTAAGAAACTTGTATGAAGAATGCAGCAACATGGCGGCAAGCCTTTCAGACGCCGGCACTTGGATTTTTGCACAAACAGCACTTGCTGATCTGTATTTGGAACATTCAGAGTTTAACAAAGCTATCGAAATCTATTGCTTTCTGTTAACCATATTTGGGAATTATGGACTTAAAATGTTGAAAGGGAGTACTCTTGGTCGACTTGGCGCTTGTTATCGCAACATCGGACGGTACGAAAAGGCCAAAGAGCATCATGAAATGCAACTGAATATTGCAAAGCAGATTGGACACAAAGCAGGGGAAGGAGGTGCCTACGGTAATCTTGGTAACTGTTATCATTCACTCGGGCAGTATGATGAGGCCAAAAAACATCATGAAATGCATCTGAATATTGCAAAGCAGATTGGACACAAAGCAGGGGAAGGATGTGCCTACGGTAATCTTGGTAGCTGTTATCATTCACTCGGGCAGTATGATGAGGCCAAAAAGCATCAAGAAATGCATCTGAATATTGCAAAGCAGATTGGACACAAAGCAGGGGAAGGAAATGCCTACGGTAATCTTGGTAGCTGTTATCTGGCACTCGGGCAGTATGATGAGGCCAAAAAGCATCATGAAATGCATC
>JAOBAT010143974.1:0-11308 GCA_026413305.1 Hydrozoanthus tunicans
GGTCCAATTTTGAAGTTTAACCAATCAGATCAACGGTTTAACAATATTGCAATTAGCACCTTTCTGCATTCCACTGCAGCTGGCCTGCACAGTTCTTACTCGGATCGTTACTTAAAGTATCTTAATGCAAATTCGATGATGAACTAAGAGCAGTAAAGAACAGTCAAAATATCGCTCGCGCTGCAAAAATCTTTTTAAGGCCAAAAATGTGCTTTATAGGTCAGTTGCCTTAACGATTTGGTGCGGGTTGGGTTACGCCAATTGAAGCAGATTTTCACTGTATTAGGCCTTGTCCACACTAATGCGTTTTCATTTGGCTCCGTTTTAGTGCCATCGAAAACTCATCAAACGATCTGCATCTACTTTACCGTTTTTATACCGTTCTTAAAGTCCAGCAACCAGTAGGAAGCATTGATCTGGACAGATGATGAAGCAGAATTACTCCTTATGGTTATAAATGAATATAAAGGGCAAAAGCATTCGATGGCATAGACTAGGAATCGATTCCAAGCAAATATAGTGACATACTAGAAAGGTTTTTTGGAACCTAAAACGCCATTTAATGTCTCTTCAAGTATATCAGTGAAAAGCAACGTAAAAAGGTGAAAACCTTCCCTTCCTCGAATCCAAAAGTAGATCTACTTTTTAAATAACGCAAAACGATGGGAAACTTCTTACTTGAAACAACAGCAACAGTGATTGGCAATGTAATCCCGAAGACTGCTCGATTGAAGTATCTCCTCTTCTTGCTGTACGCTCGCCTTCCAAATGCTGGACAGCTAAATGGGAAATGAGACGGCGAAAATTTTTCCAGGCACAGCCAGCAGAACTCGTAATTGCACGCCGTACAAAGCATTTGATTGCATGAACCATCATTTTGCTTGACAATGTAAATACCGCAGTTCGGACACTTCTTCATCCCTGGAAACCTTGTCTGTGCAGGGGTGCATAGCTTGGTAGGGTGCCAGAGATCTCCGCAGTAATAGCAAAATTCAACTTCGCATCCCGGGTTGAGACACTTAATCACTGGGCTGCAAGCGGACACAGCAGTAGGCTCGACAAATAATGCAAACTCACAGTTTGTACCAGGACAGTAACGCGTTTCGCGGCTTTGTGCAAGAGCCTTGCGTAGAGTCAAATTAAGATATTGTTCCTTTGACTCTGGTCCAAGCGTTTTTATGATTTGCCACGCTTGAAATCTGTAACTACACTCAGACCATGGGCAGTATATTTCGCTTGCACTGTCAGTGATTCTCGTTTCCATATACATTTTCAGACAACTCAAGCAGTATTTATGACGACAGGGCAAGTTTTCTGCTAGCAGACCACGACAGCAACAAATTTCACAATAAACAGAATCGGATGAGTTTTGTGGTTCTTTCTCCAGTCTTTCCAAATACTGGGCTGAGTTCTTGTTCGGTCTTGCAATTACTGCTCCTTTTTCTAGTCGATTGGATAAGGAGTCCATATTTTCATCGATGCTCAGAGAAGTTTCAAACTGTTCTGTTTCGTCTACAACAGAACCTTCAATTAATCTTTGACTTTGTGAATCTTATTAGCTACTGAGTAATGCCAGCCCTTTTAAAAACTCTTTTCTTTGTGCGAGTGTTGTTGAAGTTTCTCCAACAGTTGAAGTGCAGTCACAATCAACGAAATTATTAAATCTTGCTGATAAACAAGTTTGTACTCTGTACTCAGCCTCTGAGTCATTTAGTTGAAAAAACCTCTTTTTTTAAACTGTGTACTTTTAACAAACGTACCATTTAAATAGTTGTTTGTATGCGTCATTGTTGTCATAGACAAAGTTTACATGTTTAGCGCGCGCGAACAAGGACTGTCAATGAACAGTTTAGTTGTTTTTTTAAATAGCTAACTATCTTATCATGATACTGACTTTATGCCAAATACTATACAAATGCCCACAATGTTTAGAAAATGTTCTCAATTTATTAGTTTTCCAGTTATATTTTAGTTTTAGCCGAGAAACAAATCTTCAAAAAGTAATTCAGTGCGTGACCATTTTGCATGTGCTCGAGGCTCGCGCGAGTGAGCTGCGAAAAAATTCTAAAACTTTTATGAGCCCTTTGAGATTGTTTTGAGATGTTTTAAGCTACTTCTGAACACTATGGTTATCATACTAGAAAATAAGGGGACTACAGGTGCAGTATATTGCGGTGTAACTGCTCAATAAAGAACCAATCAGTGAAAAATGTTCTTGTGCCACAAACTAAAAAGTTTTAAGCAAACTTGATATCAACACAATCAGCCAAAAATTAGTATACAAAAGAGTTGTAATTGTTTAGAAGAGTTTTACAAAAGATTTCCTCATTTCCAATTCAAAGCTTAATTAAGGCAACCTAGCTGCTTTCATACAAAGTAAGCATTTACTGCTTCGGTTGGTTTTCCATCGTCGTCGATCAGACAATATTTCGAATCAAATGTTCCTTGGCGCAAGATAAACCACTTATTCATATAGTCAAAAAACTCAAGGGCGAAAAGAGCGAGAGAGAATAAAATCTGCTTCAATAAAATAAATATGTTTAGGAAGTAGAAAAATGTAATAAAAAAGCTGATGAAAATACGCTGTTTCTTTAGTACAAGTATAAATTTATGCCTGTTACACAAAAAGCAAAGATCTTGTCTAACATGGTACAGAAATACACCAAACCAAGTAACCATTTAAGGTCATTCCCCTGAAAAAAATCCGCACATAGTTTTATTTCAAACTTTGTCAGTTTGTTCCTTTGTACATGTTGACTCTGAATATGGAATAAAATGTGGGGGTCACCAACTTCGTTTTTGAGTTACAGTGTCAAACTATGGTTATTTTATGCCAATTTAGTCAAAAAATGTCATCATCGCAGTTTTTTATCCGGCCGCCAATAACAAACATTACTGACGCACACTAGGGTGACTTATATTCTTATCACTTTTTTTTAATTTTCAGTCGACTAAACTACACATTTAAGGAGTTTTTTCAATAAATGCCATTAATTTACATGGTTAATCAGCGTTAAAACTACCTCTTTCCTAGTTGAAAAAGCTAAAAATTGCTCACCAGAAGGAATTCTGTACTTTCTATCGATAGATATTGTTTAAATTTTTGTTATTATTTAAGTTATTGTGTTACAAATTGAAAAATAAAAAGGGGGGTCCCCGATTTCAATTTTTAGAGTCAGCAAAAATTAATTAGCTCAAGTAAAAATTAATTAACTCAATTAGCATCAAAACGGAATTTTCTGCGAGGGGCCTGGGGCGAGTGCCGTTAAATACGCCTCGATTTGTGTCCAAATGAATGGAATCGATTCTGGTCAGCGAATACATGAATCTTTAGGCAAAATTGAGCCATTAGTGTGAAATTTCCGTGCAAATATAAATATTGTGAAAATGCACAGAAGAGCTGCGCAATGCAAAACAGAGGAATGACCTTAATTCTAGTTTGTCTCCCAAAGTGAACGCCTTTTTTAATCAATTAGTAACAATCCAGCTATACTCGAACAGGAGGTAGCCCAGTAAACGCCCTTATTGAATTTTTTTGTTACAAAACGCATACGAATTTTAAGTTAAATACATTTAAGCGTGTTTATGTGAAGAAGCAATCATGAATAATGTATAAAAGAGAAATAAAAAACTCGATGAACTTGCTCACGTTTTCCATGATGTGAATCAAGCCGCAACTAAGAAAACACTCCCTGAAGATATCACAAAATACATTGACCGTGAAAAAATACAGTTTATTTCATGGGGTTTTTGCAAACAATGAAAAACCAATCAAAAGTATTGGCATCATTGGGTGAATTTTCATCGGTATGCCATGGACTCGGGACTCTTTGTTGGCAATGAAGTTGAAATGCATGAAACTGTTTTATGGAAATTTTCATGACCAGTTTCATGGTAAAAAAACGGGCAAAAAAAACCATGAAACTTGAAAATCTGCGTGTGAAAACCATGAATATATTTATTGTTTTCATGGGTTTTCAGTTCATGTTGGCATGGTACACTCGGGTATTGCTCATTGTTATTCCTAGCTTCAATAGCTTCCGTTCGTTCACAGTATCGCCGGGATGTTTAATACATGCTCTTTATTCAACAACTTAAAGAAACAACGAGGCTCAATTCAATTTGCCAAAATTTAAGAACAAGTTGAGACTTACGAAAGCCGAGAAGGGACAGATATTTCCGTATTCAAAATTTCCGTGTTCAAAATTTCTGTATTCAAAATTTCCTTGTTCAAAATTTCTGTATTCTTAGGTCTAAAAAGCAACTGCACAAGCTAACAAGCCTTCTAAATTCTTAATGAAGCACAAGCCAAAAACGAGTATTTTCACATGCCGAACAGTTAGTTCTAACTAAGAAACTTAATTAACCACGTATTATTTTTGAATACAGAAATTATTTTGAACTCGGAAATTTTGAATAGAGAAATTTTGA
Source organism: Hydrozoanthus tunicans (assembly GCA_026413305.1). Classification (NCBI taxonomy): domain Eukaryota; kingdom Metazoa; phylum Cnidaria; class Anthozoa; order Zoantharia; family Hydrozoanthidae; genus Hydrozoanthus; species Hydrozoanthus tunicans. The sequence continues at coordinate 4,432 of JAOBAT010143974.1, forward strand.
ACACGGAAATTTTGAATACAGAAATTTTGAACACGGATATGTCTGTCCCTTCCCGGCTTTCGTAGAGGTTCGGGCTCGATGGCTAATTCTTCTTAAAACTTTACTTAGCTTCGATCTTTACAATACAGAAATGATTCGGTTTTCTCTTTATTTTCATTGCCACAGATTTAATGTACACCATACACGTATATACCTGCCCTGAAGTTAATTCCTTGCAATGTACGTGCATTGCAGTACCTTAGACTTTGTTTTTGTTTTGTTTTTATTCGATTTAAATCGCGCATATAGAAATAAGAAAAATTCAAGAACAAAAACCAAGAACAATGAGCCTCGGCCAAATCTACTGCAGGCTTTTAAAAACAAGCGTGAACAATAACTCATTTTTAAATAGCTTTTACATCAGTGTGTTCACGCTGTATAAAAGTTGCATTTTATCGTCATACTGACTGTCTTTCAAACTGCTTGTTTGTTAATGGCTTTGCCTAGGGCTACCATTAAGGTGTATAGACTTTAAATTTTCATGCCTTTTTCCCAAGATCATCTCGACAAACAAAGCAGTTTTAGGAATGAGGGGCTGAAATTATTTAACTAAACATTTTTAAAGCCCTTTAGAGAAAATGTTGCAATGCTAAGCCTGTTTTCAAAAGTAGTAGCATCATTTAGAAGAATTAAATATAATCAAAAACTGTCAAATTGAAAACAAGGCAACACTTTTAATCAACTAGGCTAGCTGATCTTCCTCAATGTATAATGTGGGCCCTTCTCTTGTATTAGGGTAAAGGACGTATTATTTGTCAAGGCGGATAATTCGTCTTTAGAATAAAAACGGCCAATTTCGATTCAATCACCACGAAACAAAAGAAAATTATCTATGGTTTAGTCAACAACAGATCTAGACGCCATTTGAATGATTCACAGGCCACTCCTGATTTAGTAATTTTTCAAGCAAAATTAATTAAATCTGGGCTTAATAGCTTTTATCCATCCTTTAACTCACACGTGTGACTGTTTCAGTATTTTCATATGCATTGGTCAATTTTAAATTCACATATATTAGCTCGACGTTATAAAAGTCATTAACCTACTTGCATTTTTCATCATCATTCAACTTTGAAGTTGATTCACAGCGAGTTGCGTTAACTGAGACTATAAGGTAAGCTCGACTTCGGGTGATGAAATGCTGCGTTGAATACCGGTATAATATCTGTTCTTTTAAGTCTCTTAGCTTCAGTAGTTAACAGCGTTTACTCAAACATTTTTTCAATCCTTTTTACAAATTAAGGTTACCTTTTACTAAGCAACTGTTTGGCTTTCTTTTGTTTTTAAAACTTAGCTTTTCTAAATCAGTACAGAAACTCGAATAATGTAAATACCACAGCTTGGGCCCTTTCTCATGGCTTACTTGAACCGACATTCATTCACTTGGGAGCAGTTTTGAGCAACTAAGCTGTTCTTCATACAAAAATTACTGAATTATCTCATTCATCACCAAAAGAACCCCCACTGTATTTTGGCCGTGGTATCAAACAGAGCAATGTAAGACTGATCTCAACATGTTATCAGTTGAACCAAAAACCAAGCTAGAGGCTTCATTTAACTATCGAATTAAGCTTTCTCTTCAAAAAAGAAAAGCAAACAAATAGCAATGCATTTCGTAACCCAAAAAGGCGAGACTTTTCTCCTTGGAAACAGTTATGAAGCAGCAAAAATGTCAATTTAAGGACCGCTTCTTGACCTCCCTTCTTTCATTACTTCATACAGTACTTCTATATGGTCCGTTTCTTCTGAGTCACTTGCTTCTTGCATTATCGGGTTTGTGTGCTTTTCAGCGATAAAGAATCGATACTTAGTACCGACCAAGCCCGCCTATCTTATTCTACATTTCCAGTCAAAGACTCGTTTTTTAACCGACGGCCTAAATCTAACTAAGTTTGAAAAGCAAACGCCTGATTGTTTATCACTTTCCATTGGAGAAAATTGAGAGAAAACTTAGCGGGTGCTTAAACACACCGAAATGAAACTTACCAGTACCGTTACGGCGCTTTTCCATATGCTCAAGTAACTGGTAAAGATTGTATCTAAATAATTGAACGTGCGGAAGTTTTAGCTGGCCACGGGGGGAAAGGCGGGAAATTATAAACCTTCACTCAGTGAGTGAGGAGAAGGTGCTCTAATGCAAACGGTTAGACCTTCGCCTGTTTTCGGTTAAGGAAGTTATACCGTAGGCTCTTAGAGTCCTAAGTATACCTAAACCGTAAAACCTGTTGGTTTTCTGTCGACTGAAACCCAGGAGTAGTGACTGAAGGCTACAGATGCATTAATATTGAACTTCTCAACCCTACTAATCACCGTTCGCCTATAAAACTCCTGTTGCCTAAACACAGCAGTCTAATTTTTCTTACAGATATCATTAGCCATGGCGTCCATGAAACTCTCGGGAGTTCTGTTTGTATCTGTGTTGTTGGTTATTGCTGGGTAAGTAAAAAAACTGGTAGCCTCAAACAGCGCGAATAAAGGGGCTCAAAAAGCTCATAAAACCATTAAGAATTAGAGTTTATTATAAAATTATTCTTACTATTGCTGCAGAGCAATTCTCTTACAACATCTAGGACACCGATTGAAAAGACTCGCATCTTATTTTCACAACAAATGCTATTACAAGTTAGCGCATGCGCAAAAGTAATATAGATACTGAACATTGGCACAACGCGAGATTCTATGAAAGATAAAACTCAAGAGTACACAATTATCAAAATTGATAATTTATTTTTTGCAAATCATTTCCATGAACTTTTACTTACCAGAACACGTCTTATTAAGATGGACCTTGATCCATAACCCAAGTTTTTTCTTTGTTCTTAGCCAAGCAATAATACTGAGAGAAAATTTCCTTTCTCACTACAACTTCGAAAACTAACGATAGTGAGACATTCGGGTATCTGGGCCGGTGCAGCAAAGACGATATGGAGGATCTGCAGAGAAATGATGTAAGAGCCTCGAAAGTGAAGCCTTACTAGGACAAACTCTATTTTGTGATATGCTACAGTAAATATTTGAGAAATTAGGTTCTTTCGCATTCTCGAAATGTTCACATACGACAGTTGTTCCGAAACATTTAGGAGGTACAAGTCTGTGCCCTTTACTTAGTTATCAGAAAATTTCCCTGACCGAGAATTAAGACAAACGACTGACTAAAATCAGTCAATTAATTTGGAAGATCTCCTGCTCTATCGATAGTAGATTAGTATCGTATAAAGTCAGTACTTGGATATTAAAAGTCGGCGGCGCAGTGGCCGAGCGGTTAGCGTGTTCGACTCGCAATCCTAGGGTCGCGAGTTCGAGCCCTGGTCAGACCACTGTGTTGTGTCCTTGTGAACGATACTTAACTCAAGTTGTTCCAGTCGACTGACTAAGCTGGGTACCAGTTCTGCTGGGAGCTAACCTGCGATGGATTAGGTGTCCTGTCCAGGGGGAGTCAAAGACTCTCATCCGCCTAATATACTACAGAAACCCGAGACAAGGGTTGGTCAGACAAGCCACTTCATTTGGCTCTAAAAAGGATTCTGGCTAAAATCGCCATTTAAACACAATTTTTCCCTGCAGGTTAACAGATGCAGACTTTCCGAGCGACGACAGAGAGGAGGTTCAATCGTATCTGGTTGACGATCCTGGCTGTGAGGGGGCGTATTGCACCTCCAACCGGCACTGTTGCTCCGGATACTCTTGCGAGGGACACAGGTAAATTATTATTTCTGAGGTCGTGTACTTTTCTCGTCAGTTTCACATACGTACAAAACATGCGCTTTTTTCAAACCCCTTCCCTCCCAAAAAAAGTGTATGCAACAAAATGACGTTTTCCCTATGTGTTTTCAGATGGTTATAAGTGGAACAAATTTTTTCCGAGCTATAAAGATTTGGCACGTATCGACAAAGAAGGCAATAGATACATACGTTCTTACAAGATTTATTTTAAAGGAAAAAATTATGTCACTTCAAAGTATCTTCATAATCACTTTGATTACATAGTGCTTTTTTATTGAGAAACAAAACGTGATTTTCTATTTTGATAAACAAAACTTGATTTTTTATTGATATACAACCAGAACCATCAACATCAATGATAAAAGAAAAAAAGCATCGTAGTAAGAGCAGAAAGCAGATTTGATGTTCACTTGTTGGCTCAAACTTCGTTCTTGCTGAATTGTTATCATTTTTAAATTTGAAAGTGCATACATAGATCTTGCCTTACTCTCCAACCCCCACCCAGCGTACGCATTGTACGTTCATGAAAATGATGAGAAAAATGCATGAAACCTAAAGCAACTCTTTGAGAAAATGTTAACTTTTGCGGAATGAATAAACAACCATTAACCGAAGGGAGGGTATGAAAATTACAAAAGCGTGCTTCTGACTGTGTTGGTTTGTCAGTGAAGGGTCCTTTATTCACCCTTTTGGGTTTATGGAAAGTCACACCTAACATGTGAAACACCTTCTTCTCTCCTTAGATGTACACTGTGAAACTAGGAGAAGTGCAACAAAAGATCAATAGCGGTTACCTCTCAGGAATTGTTGTTAACTTCAAGATAATAAAACTTTATCTATAATCCGCCATGCTGTGTAATTCAATTCAGTGCAAATTCTCCACAAAAGAAACTAACTGCCAATTCAAAAATCATTACCCAATTAGAAATTTCAATTTCAAGCTGAATACTGCCAATCAATGATACAACCAAATTTAACTTTATTTCCATATTTCCCCTTCTTTCCCATACGTTTTGGCTGCAGCTCCACTTGTGAACCACAATAAGCCTTTTGTAATGGCTGATTTTTATTGGGGTTAGCTCAGGTAGTCCCTGCTAAGACCTGACTGTAGTTTCTGTTGGGTTCTGTTCTGGTTTTCCAAACTACAACCCCAAACATCCATAAACAGCCATTGTCAGAGCAAGGAGCACATGTTACAATTCTAGCAAAAGCTAGTTACAAAAGCCAGCGAAGATTAAGACACATCTTAACTTATTACACTACAAACAAAGATCCATGTTTTTAAGACAACAGACGTTGATTGGCTATTGACAAGTATTAAACCACGTGCAACTGAAAGAGGTCACTACTTTCTTATGACTGAAAAATCAGGAATGCAAGATTTATTGAATGCAAATTATTGACTCCTTTGTCAGGGATCCATGTACAAAAACCTTCCAAAGCACAGTTTGTTTCAACCATGTTTTACCTTTTTTTTAAATTCACATTTTGTAAACTTCTCAGCACTTTTGAAAAGACAATGATCTTATGAAACATTATGCTTGAATAAAAATTTGACATGTATTCAAAGACACTTTAGTCACAGGGGGACTGCATACCATTTTCAGTGTTACAAAATAGCTTTAATTTGCAGTGTTTTCATCTCAGGTTGAATGAAGCTCCAAAGGAACGATTTTAAGTGGAAGTATATTCCTCAAGGGAAAAGCTACAGAATAGAATCTCTAACTGGTTTAAAAGCGAATTTCACATGTGCCGAGTCGCTATTAAGGTGGACCGAAATAGTGAAGTCTGACAGTTGATTGGGAAATTGAATTTAACTCTTAGAACTCACAAATGAAACTGTAAAAGATCCAATCATCTTGAGCAGTTTCTAGTAATGTTGAATGGTCTTAAACTCTTTAAAACAACAGCCTTGAGATCAAAGTGCCAAACAGTCACTTTAAGGGTTGTAGGATCCTTCTTGCTCCCTAGCCCTTACCAAGTAACACTACAGCAAATCCCCTTTACCAGAACTATAGCTCTGTACAATTTCCTCTGTTAGTTTTTATCACTTCATGGTGTTGCGCAGTATAATCTGGATTTACTTGGAGGGCCTTTCACTCAAGAATCGTGTTTCAGATTATGATACTTTAACCAGTTTTCAATTCCACTTTCAAGGTTTTTTAACACCTGATTGCTCATTTCCTTTTCTCTATCATAGATAATTGACATTGACTGGCTAGAGTAGTCCACCCATCCTTGATCTCAGAAAATACATCCCCTTCTGGAAAAAAAAACAAAAAAAATTCATCACTAACCTTATGTGCAAACACAATTCAACAAGTTTTGTAGAGATTATTCAGAGGGAGTATCTAAGAGTATGGGCCTTACAAGCACTATAGGGATGGGAAAACCATGCTTGGGGTGTATAACTGGGTGGAAATACCATGCTCGAGGTGTATAAGTAGGTGAGAACACCATGCTTGGGGTGTATAGATGGGTGAGAATACCATGCTTGGGGTGTATAACTGGGTGGGAAAACCATGCTCGAGGTGTATAAGTAGGTGAGAACACCATGCTTGGGGTGTATAGATGGGTGGGAAAACCATGCTTGGGGTGTATAGATGGGTGGGAATACCATGCTTGGGGTGTATAACCGCATGGGAAAACCATGCTTGGGGTGTATAGATGGGTGGGAATACCATGCTTGGGGTGTATAACCGCATGGGAAAACCATACTTGGGGTGTATAACCGCAAGGGAAAACCATGCTTGGGGTGTATAACCGCATGGGAAAACCATGCTTGGGGTGTATAGCTGGGTGAGAATACCATGCTCGGGGTGTATAACCGCATGGGAAAACCATGCTTGGGGTGTATAACCACATGGGAAAACCATGCTGGGGGTGTATAACTGGGTGAGAACACCATGCTTGGGGTGTATAACCGCATGGGAAAACCATGCTTGGGGTGTATAACCGCATGGGAAAACCATGCTTGGGGTGTATAACTGGGTGAGAATACCATGCTTGGGGTGTATAACCACATGGGAAAAACTCACAACTCGATTGTTGTTGGCCCTGAAAGAATTTCTTCCTCAGATGTTGCTAAAAATGTAGGAGTATGGTTTGACAATAC
>JAOBAT010143985.1:0-11307 GCA_026413305.1 Hydrozoanthus tunicans
TTTTTGTGTCTGTGAGAGAGAGAGAGAGAGAGAGAGAGAGAGAGAGAGAGAGAGAGAGAGAGAGAGAGAGAGAGAGAGAGAGAGGCAAAAAGCTCCCCCAGTGAAGTTCTGTGATCTGCACTGTGGTCATCATCGCCTAAGGACACCGTAAAGATAATAAAATGCCTACCTCAAAAACCTGATTATTCCAAATTTACCTACTGTGGGCTTATTTTGGGAGTGCTTAAACATGAAAGGAGTTTTTCGTTTCAAAATTTGCTTCCTGAAGCCTTTGGGCTTACACATGGTGGGCTTATCATCGGAGTTTTATGTTATACTCCAAATATTATAATTCTGAATACTAAACGACATAAGCTTATTCTAAAACCGATATATGAGATGTCTGCTAAATATTTTTTATTTAACCTCTAGAAGACCGCTCAAAACTTTGGAAGCAATTAATGAAGGGCAGGCCTGTAGTATCATGAAATCTTTGCTGACTCGAAAAAGAAGGGGAGATAAACAAAACCAGTTGTTTCTCTCTTTTGCAGGACTGAATTGCGTCCTTCACTTAGTGAGGACTACTCAATTCTCAAATATGGTGACATCATTAAAAGCTTTAGCAACAAAGCTACGTTCAAGTACAAGATTGATGCGAACCAACAAATCATTGGGGTGGCGTGTTTACAGCGCCAGCAGAATATAGGTACAGGTTGTATTAGTACCACTACTGTTCGCCTTCAACTACAGCAAATAAATCTCAGGCTAGGGTTCAAATGAGGTTTAGAGTGTTTTAAACCAGATAAATTTAACAGATAAAAGTTATCTTTGTTTGATTTCATAACCAGTTAACCAAAGAGCTGTTAACTCAATAACTGACATGCCCTTTCAAAAACTTGAAACTGCATGGCTCAGCCATAAGCTTTATTAGACAGCTGTCAATTGTATGCATTTTTGCTCCTTTTTCAAAGTAATTCTTATATTCTAACGTTGTTTGAAACTTAAATAAGAAGCTTAGATCATTTGAGAGGAAATACAGTCGTCCTGTAAACTGATAATATTTATTGCAAAGTATTTGTACATGCATTTCTTACTCCTAAAACAAATAGTAAGAAACATTTAAACCGGTCGGTGATTTTACGATCAGCAGGTTGTTTCGGCGATGTACAAAGAAACTTGGTTTCAGAAACCACGCTTACAGCGCATACGAAGGCTGGTTCTCAACTGAAAAGTAACGACCTTTCTACTATAAACTTCAATAACTAGGCTTTGACATTTTTACATTTTTATTTGGGAAAATTAGGTTTCAGGAGTAGTTTGGTTTACACACATCGCCATGCTTTGTCGAGCTTTGAGTAAACAAAACTTTTTGCAGTTAACACCTTCTTTTTAATAAGTGTTTGTAAAAACTATATATTATTACATTTTTATATCCATTATAAAAGTTATTTGTTCCATTAAAAGGGGCCTTCCGCGATATATCCGCGCCTGAAATCTTAGTTAGTTCCTATTTGAGTGTTGCTGTGTTAGTCAGAAAATTTTGTGGAGAGCCTGCCCCCCCCAAAAATTATTTTCCTTCGTGGTGTTTTAAAATGAATCCCACAAGACCTACGGTATTGGATAGGAAATTGAAACTGTGTGTGGTGATGGAAGTTTTGGTCTTGGTCGCGTGCACTCATGGTGTAACAAAATGGGATAGTTACAGGTCATATCAACAAATACTACACGGTCTAACAAAATTGTACTGCAAATTTTAAAAAAAAGATTTTTTTCGTTGCTTTCTTCACTGTTTTCAGTTGTTTTGAATTTGATTATTTTTAGATTGCCCTAGATATCAATTGTTTATGTATTTGACTATGGAAGGACCTCACAAATAGAAATAATAATAAAAAAACTCATTCGAAACAAACCCCGAAATGTCTGGTTTAAACACGCATTTCGTGGCGCAAGGATTATTTCATTATTGAAATATCACGCATTGTAAAGCAAACTTGCGACAACATTTTAAATACACGCAATTTCAGCTGCAAAAAAACTGAAGTCGTTTGAAACTGCATCGACAATAGATACTCAACAAGTATTTTCTTAAATGCTTTTTATTGGAATCCAATGAAACTGTAGACGACTGCTTCGAAGGCTTGATCTCGCAAAGTCAAGGCGACAAGTAAGAGTAAGTTCCGTTTTTAACATCTGAAGAAGAAAGACGAAAAGATTCAGAAAGTGAACTAAATTTCGTCTGCTGGAAATTTCAATGAAGGTAACACTTATCTGACAACTACAAGGGTGATTTTGAACAATAATACTGTTCCAAAGACACAAATTTTGATTACTGTACTACCTAATTTATAAATGACTTGCGTGACATCAGGTCAAGAGGTCAAATATCAGTTGGAATTCAAAATTTGGAGGTAAGTCGAGTCGTTGTTTTCGCGCTTGCCGTTCAAGATCCCAGTAATATTTTTACACGGATTTGTAGTACTTTTCAACCCCTTTGTGCCCATATGCGTTAGATGGTTTAAATCCGTGCCACTTTTGTGAAACTGATTTTTCGAGTGAGCCACTTGATCTGACCTGTCGGGTAATATAAATTGTATGTCGATAAAATGCTACTGTCGCTGGAACATACAATAACATTTCGTTATTTAAAGAACGTTGAGTCAAAGATGAAAACAAAAACTGCATTTGGTCCGAAAGACGTGGTATTTTAAGGCCGCTTTCGATATTTATTGCGCTTCAAGTTTTGCTCAAAATTGGAGTGTAAACAGGCTCATTTTCGCAGTTTCCAGATCGCTCGCTTAGATCAAGTATATTTTTCATAACTTTGCGTTTTGAAACAAACTAACCCGATTTTAGTAGCTCACAATAGTTGTATAATCTTCCAACAAAATATCAAGTATAATTTTTTCGGACGCCAAATCGACCGGTCGCCTCTTACAAAGACTCACTCTTAACTTTAAAACTAGTTTTTTCAAAAACATTAGAACTCTAAAAACACCAAAATTCAAACTTCTCTTTCAAACTACCAATCCCCCACCCTGGCTCTTTTAACTTAAGACTCATCCAATAAACCTGAAAATATTCAGGTAAAGTCGTTTAATTTTGATGAACCGGTTTCCTAACTTTTTTAACATTTGTTGCCTTACTCCTTAAGTATAACAGACATATCGTTGCTGGATGCTCACGCACGTTTACTTTCCGTTCTGCTCTCTGAAAGATATATTTTTTGCTGTTCTATTCTAGTTAATGCTGGCTTGACTGAGTGGAGTGCGTGGGGTCACTGAGACAAACTGTGCGACTCAAGTAGCAAAGAAAGACGGTTCAGAACTTGTAGCAAACCCAAGCCTCGTTGTGGTGGTAAACTTTGCGATGCGTCTGTGAAGACAGTCGAGGAATGCCAGTGCAGTTACTGTCCAGGTAAAAATAGTGGAAAAAATTAGGAACCCTGAAAAAAATAACAAAAACATATGAACTGCTATTGTACCAACCAACAAAAAAGTTGATCAGTCTGTATTTAATCAAACACTAAATTGATAGATCAAAAAAAAAACCTACGGCAGTTATCCCGATTTTTCCAGCCTAATTTCGAGCTTCGAACGCAACAAACTAAGCTGCAAACTTGGTCGATGCAACTTGAATCGGTTGTTGGGTCAAAAGCTTTTCGTAACTCGCCCAAACTAGATCCCGTTTAGTCGAAACGGAAAGAAACCTAAGCCGACCCAGGTAAGTTCCATTATACGTATACGTTGTGGTGTCTTGAACTTCATTCACAGAGTTTAATTTGATAACTATACTAATATCATCTTCCCCCTAAAAGATTAATTGTGAGAAAATACTTAATACTCGATGCGGAACATGACAACTAACATTATTTACACTTGCCATTATTTTCCAGATCAAGAGAGCCCCATTCGATCCGCAATTAAAGCCTCCACAGGTCGGTGTGTTGTGCCTAAGATAAGAGAATGTAAACAAGCAGCAGGAATTCCGCTGATCTTAACGAGCATAACACGTGTCTCGTCGAAACTTCGCGTCTTTTTGTGCAAGCATTTCCTTTTACCACTGTAGTATATGTTTCGTTACAAATTCTCTCGGTCTGAAATAAAAAACAACAAAAACTTATGATTTTGAAGTTATTAGTTATTCTATTTATATGTTACATGAAACAATTTTATACAAGAATAGTCCCTGTTTCTTCGGAGGTTGATTGACAACTGAAGGTGACTAGCGCCTGGTTCAGGCCTTTTAGCGAGTCTAAATTTGGACATCTTTGTTAGTCATATATATATCACCTTCTTGTCGTTGATCGTGACTTTCCCACACTCTCGTTCCACTATAGTCTTCTTGACTTCCTGCCTAAACAAACTTTCGACAATCCTGCCTTCTTCAGGTGAATACTAGCTAGGGATCGTTGCAGTATTGTACGAATGACTAATAAATGCTACACCGTACCTGAAGACTTACATTCGTAACTTCGACATCTTTCGTTATTAAATTTTCAATCTCGAATATTGCGTTTCTAGCGTTCTTATTGGCCGATACAAACTTTCTCGGACAGAAGCTAACAAAATAAACAGCGTTGATGGCAGACAGACGTGTCCGATACTATGCAACAACTATCAAAGTTGGATTACAGTGCTTGTATTGAACAAATTCAGCAAATGGTGAAAAAATGTCAGAAAAAATAGATCATAGCGCATCTGTAGTGTTGGCATGTATAGTTTCGCTTTCAAACAAAAGCAGCCTCAAACAATCTTGACTCTGAAGCGTCTCACCACGTTGTGCGTTTTATTAACACAGGATGCCAAGCCTTAGGATGGTCTTTAGATGTTGAGCCATCGATGGTTTTGGCGACAGAAAACCTTACGTGTGATGGGTTTGGCAACAAATAGCCTTAGGGGTGATGGGTTATGTCGGCTCAAAGAAACTGTTTACGGTGCAAGGGAAATAAATGATACAAAACATTCAATGGCGTTTGTAGTATCTGCTAAGTCTGTGTCACTGCGATTGCATTCAGTCGGTTGTGTCGATGGTTCTTTCCCTCCCTTTGCAACCTCTGAATCGGCACTTTTTTTTTTTTTTATTTCGGAAACTGTAATGAATATGCTTAATTGCTAACAGGATCTCGTGTCGTCCAACTCAGTATGTAATCAAACATTCACCATTATAATACCCGAATAGCTTCGAAATCGTCATACATTTTACCCAAAACTAGGACTAACCGGTATGGAAAATTTAGCTTAAAGTTTCAAGAAGCTTCTTAATCTGGAATAAAATCCCTGATAATTTCAAGTATCTCAGCAAAAGTTCGTTTAAAAAGAAACTAAAGATCAGTTACACCGTTGACCATTTTCGTATTAGTACTCTCCGTCCAGAAAGAAACGTTGTACTTTATATAGCTCCATGCCAAAATTTATTTCTCTCTCTTATTTACTTGATTATTTGTTTCCACTTCCTGCATTCTTTCTTAATTTCTGTTTACTACCTGTCATTGCACACATTCCGCACATAAATTTTGATCCATTTGTTTTATCCCGCTTGTAGATGTATAATTGAATCTTAAAGGTACATAATTTGATAACCGTCACTGATTTTTTCATGTACCCTGTACTCTGCCCAGCATTCTAACAACAAATAATACAATTTTGATAAAAGGTAGAACATTGAGTACAAATAATTGTATAATTGTTGTTGTTGTTATGTAATCCTACTCATGATTGACAATTCGTCGCGTGTATGATTTCAAACTGAATTGGACTCCCATCTGTCCTGAAGGCGATTTTCAGCTGACCTCATTGTTTATACTCTGCTTCATTAGCATAAAAATTAAGTCGTAGAAAGAACAGAGATAAACGACAACTCACTTGAGAATGCAAAATTAATGAGAAACCAAACTTTCGGTTCTATAAGTAGTCTCTATAGTGTCAATGAAAAAATTACCACTCAAAAAAAACTAAAACAACTAGAGGAAAAAACGATAATGAGCCCTACATTCTTTGTAAAATTTCAAATTTTTGAAACCATATCTCGGAAAGATTACTTAGCATATCAATCTCATATTTTCAGAGAAAGTTTGTTCGTCACAAAAAAATTCATTATTCCGAAGCTTTGATTTTGCAGCTGATTTGGAAAAAAGAGTGCGTATGCTAATGAGGCAAAACTCACCTGTGTCATTATGTTTGTATTGCAGTTATTTGCCCTCGCATTACAGCCTTCTTTAAAGTGCTACTGAGGCCAGTTTGTCATTGGTGTTTTTTTTTACCTGTACGGGCTTTTACAACACTTCTTTTCAATTGTAAATGGATAAAAGTGCTTACTAAATCCATGACGTTATAAGCTTTTAAAATAGTGCATTCGGGGCGAATAAAACTCAAAACATACGAGGGCGATTTACGACGTACGTCACATGGTTTGAAAGTACTCCAAGCTATTCTATACTAGCGTTTTAACAGCAAACTAGAGCGTTTTTTGCTCAAACACTAGGCCACCAGCACGTAAACCTCGCCCTGACCATGTGGATTTGACCGACCGGGAAAGTGAGGTTGGTCTCCTGGTTTTCAAATGAAACTACAACACACTTATCTAAAGAGCAAATTTCGCAGCTTTTGTGCTAAATAGGGCATTTGTCTTGCAAATTGTCTTCATAAATTCTCCGCAAAGTTTATTTTTCAAAACAATAACAAGTGCCCAAGCGGAACTTACACGAGTCAAACCCCAATTTTGGGTATTTCAAACTATTTTGAAGATTTCGCTTCGGTAACCTTTTAAAGTTTGGAAAATTACGGTTCGGTTACCGCCGATCTATTCCAAAAATTCTCAGCACAACTTTTTTTGATCCGCCCGTTGTATCGCCATTGGACTGGTTAACTATTAGTCACTTAATTGTTTTATATAACTCTCCAAGACCAAAACTAAAGCCACTGATTTATTTGGCTTGTGTAGTTCGGTACAAACTAGCTACGTTTTCATGCAAATTTGCAACAAGTCTCACATTTTTCGTGTATTGTCTGAAGTGTGAATTAAGCGAAACGAACTTTGTAGCTGACGTCCTGGATCACAATGGCGAGTTGAACAAAGACTGGAGGTGATAATGACATGAGAAGAGTCGACTAATTTTTAATCCACAATCTGAAAGTAGTTCTAGCTTCACCAACAACAGACTGAATGACAAAACACAGAGTCGTGAAGATTGACGGCATTTATTTCTAAACGCTTAACAGGGTACCTATTCATAAAAACAAAAATAATTTGTTTGCTTAAAAGACAACTTCATAGCAAAAAGTAATAAAACTGTATTATAATTATTAGAATATTATATATTATATTATTATATTATATTATTAGTAAATTATAATTATTAGAAGGCATTTTTAACATTGTAGTTGAAGCACCAATTTGTTCCGATTTTAATAGGAAGTACTTCGTAAAGCCGCATCGGCAAGAGTTACCTGACGGCAAACGTTACAACACCTAAAGACGTTCCTAATATTTTTTGCGTCCCAAGAAAGTGACAAGGCACGTTTGAATGTTTAGTTAATAAGATGCTTTTCATCTGAGAACAAAACCCGTCCCTCAAGTAACAGATGATATGATTCCCTAAGGGCCAAGCTTTCTGTACAATTTATCTAGATTTTTTTTCTATTCAGCTTATTGTAATTTTTTTGTTCAACTTTGCAGCTTATTCGCTTTATAAAGTGTCAGGTCGACACCGAAGTGTCGTGTTATTGCCATACGGTATTCTATTTTGAGATTCTAATTATGCTTAGAATAATAATTTTGATACGCTTTCTAATTCATATGCTTTAGTATACTTTGACATAGATAAGCTGTTTGAAACTTTGTATAATTAGCTGTATTAATGCACAATTTCTTTAAATCAATTTTTTATTTCAAATTTGATAAAATCAAGAATGGTTAAATTAGAATCTACATTTGTGTGTTACCTTGACGCCGTAAAGACTGTCAAAATTTGCTTTCTGAAACATTTGTTTCTATACGGCACTTTGTTTAGCTAAGGGAGAGGATAATAAGGTCTTTATCAACACCTCAAAAACACTTTTTATAATTAATGTACTTTACAAATATCAAAAGTCTAAAAGAGAAGTCGTTTTGTCACTTCAACGCAATGTTTGCGCGGCAGCGCCGGTTGTAGGTCTTTTACGTCTGAACGTGCAAAAAATTCGTCGTTGACTTGGTCTTGCTACTGGCATCGCTTTGGTAAAAACTATTCATAAAAGAGAAAGTACTGGTCTGGGCTAGGTAAGTACTAATTAAGTAAAAATACATTCCTAACATATATCAAAAACAATACAACCAAGCTGTGTTCTTGCTCCGTGTAGATGCTATTTTCTATTAAGCGATAAAGCTTGTTGCTTTAAACCATGGCATACGAAAACGTCGTCAACATAATTTTAGAAAGTTTCATCTAGAGTATTATAGAGTCAGTTCTTAGATATGCTTTGAAATTGAAACGGATTCAGTTGCCTGTTTAAAAAGGAGATCATTTTGCAAAGACAAACTAATGCTATGAAAGTAACTCGCCTCCTAGAGGAAACAACTATAACTTAAATTAAATGAATATTTGGAGTGATTAACTTTAATTTGTATCGAGAAATCTCACCAATAAAAGCTTGGCTGCAGCTTCTCAAAAGATTGTCTACAATATGGTTACTCTTTTAAGATTCTGTACAGATACTGGACAGTTTTTTAAATTACATAAGTTGGAAGTTATGTACAGTTGTTTCAGCTTTTCTTCTTCAACAGAGCTGGAAACTTTTCCGTTCTTTACGTAATCATTATTGAAAAAAATATTGTGTTTATTCTTTTAAACTGTAATCGGCTGTTGCCTTAAGACAAATTTCTAAAAGCTATCCAAATTCTGCATAGTTAACATCAATCAACGTGTTGATTTGCAGCTCTTAACAATTCTATATATTTATAAATTTCTTTTTAAATTCAAACTATATGCAGACGGGTACAACATCAAACGTGAGACCTTTTTTTGCAGCTAAACAAACGGAACAAAGAAACAAAAGCTGTTAAAAGATATTTATCGTTTTATAAAAAAAAAGAGAAAAGAAACACGCCAAGGCTAAAAACAAAACTGAATAGCAGAACCGGATGATCGTTTCTTTAGTAACACCATCAAAACCTAGCTTAAAGCTCTTCTACAAATTTAAAATATTCCAAGCCTTAAATCTTAAGTCTATAAAGCGCCTTTATAGTAAAGTATTAACTAAATAAAAAAGTTAGTGTTTAAAAATGTCAAGTCTTGTTTCATGCTCAGCAGGTAAAGTTGAGAACAACAACATTAAAAAATTCTTATTTCACTTGGGCTTTAGCTTGAACTAAATTAATAAATTTCTAAAATTACAAGATAAGGTGCTGGCTACCCGGAAAAACCATGAGGGTGAGGGACCTAGCCTTGCATGGTGTACAAAGCAATTTACCTATAGTTTAAAACCTGTACTCATATGATGACGAAACGTCTGATTGGTCAAGACCGGGCTCCTAACCCTAACCCTAACCCTAACCCTAACCCTAAACCCTAACCCTAACTCTAACCCTAACCCTAACCCTAACCCTAACCCTTTCACCAGTACTGTTTAACAAATCTAAACACTGAAGTCCAAATGATGTGTTAACGTCCTGGGGTAGAAACACTTACTAATTTTCGAATTTAACAACAAAAGTTAAATTACGGGTTCAAAGTAAACCGGTGGCAATTAAAAGTTTTTGTTTCCATAAATACGAGTTCATTTTTTTTTTAACATAAGGTTATAACCATAGGACTGAATCTGAGACTGCATTATTTTTATCGATCTACAAAGGCAGTTTGGTAAATAAAAATGTAAATCAACAAATATTTTCCGGAAATTTGAGACTTCTTATTTCCGCTGTTTTCAACGATCGAAATAAGCGAGACATCCTTGCGACATTTTTTCGTGCTGCACATTATACCAGTGTAACACAACTCTCCCACTACCCGCAAACACCAAATTTTTGTTTCTGAAGACATCGAGATATTAAAGAAGTTCGTTCGAAGCAACAATCACAATATGCATTGAAGAAAAAGCTTGATTGCAAACAAAATACGTCATAACAGATGTGTAAATACAATTGTACCAAACTTGTTAACAGCTGTACTGATTCTCGATCGAAGCAAAATCTGCTCAATTCTAAATAAGAGAGCTGTATCGACTAATAGTTTATCCTATTCTTATTTCTTATCTAGAAGAGGCACTAATAACGACAAATGATAAGATACCCATGCAAACAATGTGCTGAAACTTACATTTTATAGCCGGATTCTTGATCTGTGCGGTCGCTACTGACCTTTCACTGGCTTTACCAAATACGGTAGCTCTTAATTTCAAAATGTTAAAACAATATGCAACTAAAACACAAATTCCTAGTACTACACGGTAGCTCTTAGTTTCAGATAGATAGATAGATAGTTTATTAAAAAAATATTACATGGCAGTTGGTAAACTGAATTGCGTAATATACATATTTAAACTGCACGATAATTGAATGTACATATAATATAAAATTTATAAAACTGGAAGGTAAGCTAAAATTTATGATAATTTATAATAAGAAGCGCACATTGCAGGAATAAAAGACTTCCTGTGCCTGTCAGTTTTAAAACGGGGTAAGAAAAAGTTCCTCTGGCGTCTGAGCTTGTAGTTTGAGTTGTTTACTGGTGGCAAAAGGCTGTTAAGCTTATGGTTTGGGTTACTTGTTATGGACGAAAAGAACTGATAGCAAAGGTTGACTCGTCTCTCCTTGAGGGTTGCGAGACCAAAGTTGGCGATGCATTTATCATATGATGATTTTGGAGCGAGAATTTTGGTTACCCGTTTTTGTACTCGCTCAAGTTCCTCACTAAGGTAGTTTGGAAGTGCATGGTGGAAAGCAGGTGCACAGTACTCTAAAATAGGTCTTATGGTGCAAAAATAAAAGTCCAAAATGTCCTTGGTAGGAACGTTTGCTCTTTTTAATGAAACGATAAAAAACAACCGTTTATTCGTTTTCTTGATACACTTGAGTACATGATCGTTCCATTTGAGATTGTCCGAGATTGTTAGTCCGAGAATCTTCGCAGATCTTACGACAGGAAGTTCATTACCCTCAATTACAAGGGGGGAAAAATTATGAGTGGTCTTCTTAAAATCAATGATGAACTCCTTACACTTGTCTGCATTTAGTTGCGTGTTGTTAACTATAGACCAATCGGTGACGGTTGACACAATCCTCTGTGTGGTTCCAACATCATTGCGTGGTACAATCTCAGCTACGGTCGTGTCGTCCACGTATTTCCAAGTCATA
>JAOBAT010143996.1:0-11307 GCA_026413305.1 Hydrozoanthus tunicans
GAGGTGAAAAGGGGGGGGGGAGAAAGGGGGGAGGGGGGCTGGCATGAAGTTACTAAGAAGTCAAACAAACGTCCTAACACTTATAGATACGCCAACTAGGCAAGGTTTTTGGTAACTTCTCCTTTTGAGTTAAACGCCCCTGTGTTTTAACAAGCGTAAGTAACTCCTGATACATGACAAAATCAAAATATCAAGCCCTCACCGTATTCCATTTTCTGAAAGAAAACTTGAGAGCCGCTTGAGTTTGAATCACTGCTCGCTAGCTAGGCGCTCATTTAACTATTTATTCAAGTCTTTAATCGCAATATCTCCAGATTGGTTTGCACTCCCAAACACAACCCGAGCCGGAGTCTAAGTACAGCTTAAGTGTTCATATTCTTCTCGTTTTTTATACATTTGAACGGAGCAACTTGTTTTTGACATGCGCGTGTGTATCGCTTTTCTATTCACAAATTGCACTTCAGTTTCAACGCCCAAGTTTGAAACTTTGGTAGAATACTGCATGAGTAATACTATTATAATTAACGAACACTGTCATTGTTATCATCCTAATCATCATTATCATCATCATCATCACTATTGTTTTCACTACTATTAGCGTTTTCTCATTATTATTATTATTATTATTGTTATTATAAATATTATTATTATAATTGTTATTATTGTTATCATTATTATTATTATTATTATTAATATAAATATTATTATTATTGTTGTTGTTGTTATTATTACTACTCTTACTTTTTTTATTATCAACAATGTTAGTACGTTCGACTGAAAGGAGAATGCTTTCCTAATCTTGTGGGATGTGCAAAATAATATTCTGTGCATGCAGAAAGTGGTGTGCAACCCCCCAAGACGCCAATTTGAATGTTTAATAGGAACACATTCGTAACTTGCTGTTTATTTTTCAAAAGCATTTTCTTGCTAAGTACACCTGTTTTTGGCACATTTGGATATTTGAGAAAATTCGTGGGTAAAATAAACACAAGTGGAAATATTTAATATACCCTCACAAGGTTGTGTTATGATGTATTTTGCAGGAAAGAAACTTCATACAAAAAATCTACTTCATCGGCCAAAATATACGAAAATCTTCTCGTCGTAAACTATTTCTGGGGTCTTTGAAACATAAACGGAATCTGAAATGATACCAAAACAAAAAAACAGTATTTCTCTCCGGAAAAGATCTTTTTATCGATCCGAAAAAGCTGATTTCAAATGCACAAGACAGGGGGACACGTGAACTGGGGACGTCATTAGTGGCGGAAACAAAAAATTACTGGGGGGGGGGGAGGGGCACAGTGCGGAAATTGTAACAGTTCGTTGTAAAATCTGAGATTCCTAGTAAAGAGTTGCTGTTGTTAACCAAAAATTATTGGGGGGACCAGGCCCCTCCGACCAAATTATTTGGGGGGGCATTGCCCCCAGGCACCCCTCCCCCCTCCTCCGGTTTCGCCGCCCAAGGACGTTTACAATCAGTCTCTTGCAGACGGTCTTGTCAGCTTTTTATGACGAAATGTTGAGGAAAGCATTTTTATTATTTAATCTGCATTTCATTTATAATAAAAAATTCTAATAGAATTTAGTTCTTTTGCTGCTAGGATAACAAAGACATGTGCAACTATCGAATACCTCCACTTCGCGGTAATTTTTTATTGCGCTCCTGGTTTAAAAAAACTCGAGCGCATTGAAATAAGAACAATAGTTCCGGGGGTTGCAGGTCCTCACGACGACGAGCAGAGCTCAGAAATGTGTTGTCGTAACTCTAACGTTTTTCATTAATCCATGACTACTTCTAGCTGTTATTATCACTATTGTTATTGTTGTTATTATTATTATTATTATTATTATTATTATTATTATTATTTTCTTTATCTATCACATTATACAATGTTTATCTTCTTCCTATAGCACCCTGGAGGACAAGATATGCGACTTGAAAGAGAAGTTAGACGACACATACCGCAGACTCGATAGCTCAGAGCGAAGAGCTCGATCAATGTTACTTGACAAGGCAGCCTTGGAGAAGGAAGTCAAAGATATTATGCAAAAAAAGGAAAATACCGAAGTACAGTTAGAAACACTACTGGATGAAATCAACCAAGCGTGATTCCAAACTAACTTTGGCTAGAGAAGAGCTTTTGTTCTTAAGTTTCCTACAACAAAAACACAGTTTTTCTTTTCGTTATGTGCTAATCCTTAATCCTTAGCAAAGTGTTAATTCTATCTGATTTGTTTCAATAAACGCTCTAGTTTTCTTAAACATGTTGTATTTCAGTGAAAAACGTGGTTTTCTGTCCAATGGTGATGATGTAGGCTTGGTGGTGATGACGTATGCCTGGTAGTTATGACGTATGTCCGGTGATGATGACATAGAATCGGTGCTGATGATGCAGGTCTGATGTTGATGACATAGGGCCGGTGATAATGACGTACTGCCGGTGGTGATGGCGTAAGCATCGTAGTGATGACGTAAGGGCGGTTATAATGGCGTAGGAAATGCAGTGATTACGTAAGGTTGGTGGTGATGACGTAGGCAATGCGGTGATGACGTAGGGCTGGTGATGATAACAAGCTCTACAAATCAGCGACAAAAGTTTGAAAATCTGATATTCTTGTAGATTTTGATTTTGATTTTGCAAATTTTTTTTGTTCATGTAACATTTTTATTTTTTTCTTTCCTCTTTCTTCTTTTTTGTTTTCTTTCCTTTTTGTTTCTGTATGTAAGTAAAACTCCAGTAGGTCTGCAGCTAAATTTTCTTAGCCTTTAAGCCTGTCGAAAGCAATACTTTCAAGTTTGTTTTTTTTAATGCAGTAGAATGTGTCTAGCAAGCTAGTTGTCCTAACTTGCAGCCATGGACTGAATCGCGAAGGACGCAGCTGAACGAGGTCGATTTTTAAAAAACATAACTGTTTTGTCTCAATAGAACTGGATAAAACAGCGGGAACAGAAACTAAACAGAACATATTGTGCATCTGCTGTGTTTTACTCTTCAGGCAACTTATCACGTATAGAGGTTGGTTTTTGTTACTTCTTCTTGTGGCCTATATACTATATACTCGTGAATTGAAAATGAAAAGTCATATGCTCTAATGGTGAACAGTATGAGACAGTAGCTCAGTCACCGGACAAAAATAAAGCAAAATGGATTTTCTTGTTTAAAATGTAGGTCTTTTATGGTCGATAAACGTTCTTTTTATTCAAAAACTGACTGGTGTTTGAATTAAGTTCTTGACGTTTGAGCGTCGTCAGAAACACAAGGCAAGTTTGTTTTGTTTGCAAATGCCCGGGGGGCCGGGACGCTGCTAACTGCCAAATTTTCGGCCTCCTGGAACTCATCTTCTATCAAATGCCCTGGGTTTACCCGGGGGGAGGGATGCATCTCGGTTGGAATTGACTCGCACATTATTACACTCAGAGAAGGGAGACGGACACTTGTACACACAATTGCTGCAACTATACGGCCCATGCAGGACCTCAGAGCACAACTTGATAGCCACATAGAGTTTGCTGGGTGTCGATTTTGTTGGGGGAGAGATTAAAAAACCGCCTCGCAGTCAGCTTGATATCGAAAGCCCTCAGCCCACATGCTGAGCCAAGGGCTCAATCCCGGGTAAACAAAGGAAGGGGACACGAGCGCTTACAGCAATGAAATACAGCACAATGTAATTAAAGAATAAAACACAACGCAGAGAAACAGTAAATTCAAGAGGCGAGAAACACAGCCTAATGCAGCACAACACAAACAATCGGTAACTGTTGTGCATTGCTCCCCTTGAGCGTATCATGTTTCAGCTTTGAGACCATACTTAGCTCGGCCAAATTAAAAAGGAAAACACAGAAGCTATGGATAGGCTTATGAAGTCTTCAGCCTCAACTATTGTGTTTCCAGTGTTCTGATTGGTTAAATCAGTCTCGATTATCAGCTCATGTGCCGTATTGACCATATATGGAAACTTGCTGTGTAGGGTTGCAAAACTGAAAAATGGTTCTGAACAAGTTTTTGCTGTCGTTTTTAAGTGTTGATAGGTTTGGAAATCTCAAAATATTTAGTTTAGTTTCACATTGCTTTGTTCGCATGACCTCAATATTTTACCGGTATTGCCAAAACTATTTCTTTTCTTTTAAAACACTATACCAATATACTTATAAATCAACGCTATACTATACTAATATGACTAATTACAAACAGAAAAAAGGTACTGCTGTAATCATACAACATATAATTCATGATAAAATAATTGGTTTGTCGTTTTGAAACTAACATTGATTTTGTTTTGCATGTAAGGTAGTTTAAAACACTTACATATGAAAACGGCTAAATAATTATTAACTTCGCCTCTGTCACTAGACATAAATTCGTGATAGAAGTTTAGATTACCATTTATAACTCTACTCTTAATTTTATCTAGAAATTGAGATCGTAAATCATTGTATAGTGTACGCTTTGTAAGCATGTGCTCTTCTGACTCAATCTCACTTAAGGAACAAAACAGAAATTTTCTATCATCAATCGAAGTTTTTGTATCTCGACCTGATTCAATGGCCAAATTATGGTTGCTGATTCTGAATTTATAGCTTAATTTGAATTTTCTGTAAAATTCTAGTTTTCTTGAATGTAAAATTGCATTACTCCAGAATTTCAAATATTCTGCTTTCATTGAAGATTCATATCTAGAAAGTTGAGTATTTGAGAAATAAGTAAAATATTTATTAAAGCAATTGTTTCATTCACCCTTGTTGGATTTGAGACAATTTATAGCCAGCTTTGACTATTTTCCATCCCATGACCAATGCGCGATCTTAGAATAATTGTTGATTATTGCTTTCGTTGAAGGAGATACTACGCATACTAGTCTTGCTGTTGTGGGCTCAATCTTGGCGCCATCTTCCGTTGAGCGATTTTTGTCTGTCTGGCTGGCTGGCACATAGTGCCTCGACTCCATGTCATATGGCCGTGGTGTCATGGTGACCAGTGCGGGCCATGTAATTCGATCGTCGACACTAATCTATGTTTCATTGCAAGTGAAAGTTTTGTTGAGTTGTTTGAAGCACTTGCGAAAAATTGTGAATGAAGCTGTTGATCATAACGCTTCGTTTCCACTTGAATTAAATGCGAGTTTCGAGCGTGATTTCCATGTCGATTGCTCCTCCATTAATTCCGCAGTAAGCTCTATTTTCTTTAGCAGCTTAATTGTGAGATTCAAGAGTCAACCTACAATGATATATTGCGTCGAGAGATCGGTCACGTAACGAGTTGAGCCGACTGACCTTGATTCGTGGTCAACAACACTCAACCCAGTTACGCACGGACAGGTACTCCTTTGGAGAATATGTGTTTATTGACGTAATAAGCCAATGAATCTCAATAGCAAGGCCCATGCAAAGTTCAATTAACATGACGAACGCATCCCACAAACCTGTGGTTACAAGCCTAATGTTCTAAACGGCACTTTTTTCTCTTTAGAAATTAATCATAGTAGGCAAACAATATCCGGTATAATCTAATTAAACATCACTCACAGAGCTTTGAACTTTTAGATCGTCTCTAAAATAAGATGCTATGAGATGAAGATTTCAAAAAGGGAAACCGCACCGGTGATGAGTTTTTGTCTTCTGGTATAAACAACTCTAGTTCAGCTCTTGTGAGGGTCCGTGAATGTTAGGAGTCTTTGTTTGTTTGCAGACGAACAATATTTTTAGGAATGGTTTATAGAAAACATATGGCTTTCCACGCAATTTGCAGAACAGTTGTTCCCAGTGACAATTTTTTTGGACAAAACTTTCTGTTTTCATTAGGAAAAAGAAAAAAAAATGTTGCACGCTTATAAAAACTGACTGCAGAAGAAAAATATACTCCCCTTTGCGTTACGTTAACGCGAACGACATTTTACTGGAACGCATTGACAACTCGAACTTACATTAAGTGTTAAAGAAAGTTTACAAAAGGCTTCTTAGAAACTCGTAACCTTAACACTAGAATGCTCTGAACTCAAACGTCCATCCGTTTGGAACTAGAAGATGATACGATTGACTGGTTCGCCTGTGATCAATTTGGAAAGAGAGTAAGAGAAGGTAGTTGTGTTGTTTTGAACAGGATAGTTTTATTTTTAGTTTAGGTCCTGTTTTCTTAATTATCTCCACTGAATAAATTGAAATAAATAGATTTCTTAATCTACTTGATGTAGCAACAGATACGTTTAACTCTCGCTTGTTCTTTTTAGACTTTTAACCACCGCTTTCGAATGGCGTGCATTTTTTTCTTTGCCCTGACATTTTTTAATCCCGATGATTGATTGTCTTGACCTTCTCAAGGTACTCTGAAAATAGTTGGCAATTCTGACCGAAGGCATCTCTTGCTATAAATATAACTATCTACGACCCTTCATCCGCTGGTATATTGTATATACCCCGGCTTAGGTATTGGTTAAATATATGAAAGTTAAAAGTGAAGATGATACTACAATCAGTTAGAAAGTCTTATATCAAAGGTATATATAAATAGTGTAGACATGCGCATGCTCAGGCAAAAACAATATTTTCACGAGCTTTCAACGTGTTGAGTATGTTAACAAGTCTCGACAAGAAAAAAATGTCTGCCACTTTATTAGATGATTCTTGGGTGACAACTATTCAGTCTGCGAAAGCATTACTGAGTGAGAAGAAGGCTGTCTTCATCGATGTCCGATTCCCTGAAGATTACGCAAAAGCTCATATTCCTGGTGCTTGTAACATCCACGAGGTATTCACATACCTTGCAAGGAGCGATGAAACAGGGATAAAAGAGCTACAGAAAACTTTTCAGAGTCTTCTCCAAGACGCTGGAGTTTGTGGCGATGAGCGCGTCATTGTTTACGATATTTCTTACGATAAACAGTATGGAGCGAGCTGCAGAGGAGCTTTTCTGCTGAAGCTGTTGGGACATCCAGATGCCACTGTGTTAGATGGCGGATGGGAGAAATGGATACAAGATCCCACCAACCCAATCAGCACAAAGGTAGCTCCACCAGATGAAAAGCAGAAGGGTACATTTACTGCTAAGTGGAATCCTTTTTACTGGAGCGACAAAGAAAACGTAAAGCAAGTTCTCCAAGGGAAGGACTCCTCGATCTTGTTGGATGTACGAGACGAAGACGAATGGAAAGGTGTTAAAGCTTCTCCCATAGAAACTATTTCCCTCCCGAGGTCTGGTCGTATTCCACATTCCAAACACATCAATTGGAGAAGATTTTATATGGAGTGCGAAGAAGGTACTACTTCTTTGAAAAGTTTGCAAGAGGTTTGTGAGATAATGGAAAATGAAGGCATAAAGAAAGAGAATAGAGTAATCGTTTGGTGTTTCTCAGGTGTGCGAGCATCTAATGTTCTTATGAATCTCAAGCGAGCTGGCTACAATGCTACCAATTATTTGGCTTCGTGGAATGAATGGTCGCGAGATTTGTCTTTAGAAATCGATGATAAAAAGCTGTAATGGTTGAACACATTTTTTTCTAAAATCAGCTGGGTCATTCTAACTAAAGTAAACAAGCAATTATAAATCGTGTTTTTCTAGCAATTGCTTCATTATTTATAAACAAAGCATCGAAACGTCATATGTTCAAAATGTATGACAACGTTTCCGTGTACGAAAGTCAGGAGCACTTTTGAATTGATAATGTTAATTTTGACGCATGAACTCCAAGTCTCCATGAAATCTTCAGTCTAAGTGTTGGAATATTGTCTTTGTAGTGAAAAATATGTGGAGCATGTCACCTTTTCTTTTAAGCAAGCCGCGGCTAATGAGCTAAAAACTTGGCAAATGTAGAACAGTCGATACAAGTAGACACTGGTAAACCGCAACTCTGTATGAATGAACTTCTTATAGAAAAAAGGTCAAGACAATCAATCATCGGGATTAAAAAACGTCAGGGCAAATATTCGAAAACGGTGGTTAAAAATCTACAAAGAACAAGCGAGAGTTAGACATACCAGTTACTACATCAAGCAGATTAAGAAATAGATTTATTTCAATTTAAAAATGGTTAAGATCGGTTTTTAAGAAACTCTAACTCGAGTTTCTGGGTTTTTACCCGTCGTCAGAGAATTAAAATTCTAAAATGTTGTATATGATTAATTCCGTGGGACATAAACGGTGGCATAAGACAATAGCCTATTGTGGTGTTGTAAAAAGGCTATTGTGTCTAAAAATAAAATACTATAAAATTAAAATACTATAAAATTAAAGATATAGGCAGGTTTGATTTAAATTTTGTAGTTTTAATAAAGGAATGCCGTCTTTTGTCTGCACGCAAGAATTTTTTTTCTTCTGGCGCCCATGTTTCCAGAACTAAAACCAACTATCGTGCTAGCTAGTACCGAAACAAGCGAAGTCTTCGAACTTCAATTGCTCCACGTTAAAGGTTAAATCCTGTTCTTCTTCTTCACCGTTTAATTTGGCTGTCGTATCTGAAACAGAAAGAACATAAAGAGTGGAAGAAGGAAAGAAAAACCAAGTACTTGCTTTTTAATACGAACCAGTAATTTGATCGAATGAAAACTAACTGCAAGGTATTGGAATACACGTAAATTGTAAGAAACTGACTTCAGGCCAAGTAAATGTATACAGTGTATAATCCGATGTAGTATAAGGCATTGATAGTGAAAAATATAAAACCGCGAGTCATTTGTAACTTAAAGATCGTACCTCATTAAAGTTATAAAACAAAAATAACTTCGAGTCCGAGCTCTCAGCTTGTTCATAACTTGTTCTTAAATTTTGACCAATCTTAACCTCGTTGCTCTTATAAAGTTGGTCTTACAAACAAACGTGTAAAGAAAAAACCTCTGAAGAAAGTACACAAAGTTATAAAAAGTACCTCAGTCAGTGAATTCCTGTCGCTTACTACTTCGTAGGAAAGACAATTCATTTTTTAAGAGGAGCAAAACTAAAAAAACAATCAAAAGTTTTGTGATACGAAAGCAAGACACTCTCTCGTTCCAGTTCCTAACGACATAGATTAAAGACGAGATATAATTGACTGCGCATGACTAGTCGCTTTATAATTTACGGCCGAGGTTTTGTCGTTGTTTGCTTTGTCCCTCGACAATTCCGTATCAATTCTTAGCTTCGAATGCATGCGAGATGTCTCAAAGCTAAACTTACGTGAACTTGCCTTGTTTTCAGTTGTTTGTTTAAGTGCGTGATATGAGCAACTTTACGGGTGCGCCGTTTGTCATTTGCAAGGGAAATTAGCTAAATTCTAAGTACGACTCTCTTCTCATTTTGTTCCGACAAGCTTGTGAAGTTTATACCAACACAATATATCAGTTGTAGTTACATATCTATTGTGTCAAATTGACAACGAAAGACAAACACGCAACAGTCTGTTTTGTAGTAGCTACCCGGCCAATGTTTCTAAACTTCACTAATTGTTCTTGAAAATCACGTGAGGATTTCATCGTTGCCATTCGTAAAAGATTTAATGTAGTTTATTTCTGATAGCAAGTTGATAAACTTCAAATTTTCTTGCACGGTCGTTCAAGATCTAAGGGCAGCAACTCTAGTTTTAGACTGACAACGGCTAATAACATTATAAGGAACTTGAAACTTGTTTACAAAGGGTTTCTATTAGACTGAAATGCAAGGAATCTAAACTTTGAAACTTTGGAACAGAATCTTTGAAAAATCCTCACGCAGTTCAGCTCTCCTTAAAATGTCTAAACCACTTAACCTTTGGTTGTTTCAATTTCCAAAATAACTAAACAACAACTTATTTGTTTTCTAAACTGCTGTACAATGGTATTGAAAAAATTAATTGAATTTAATTACTTAAACTTAAATTTAGAGCTCTTGTTATTCCTGGCGCGAACTTCCAACTCCTATTGTATTATAAGTATTCACTCGAGCACAAAACTATTTGAATATTGGATATTCGGTTCCGATGTCATGCACTTACAAACCTTCACCACAAACTCGGGAAATTTGCGCAAACAGTGACAAATGAGACATTGGTTAAGCTCATGACTCTTGTGTGTGGCTGGTTTGAGCAAGTGTTGAACGGCAAACGATGTCTTACCTTATACTACGAAGGTCAACAAACTGGGTAAAGCCAGCACAGTTTTGTAATCATAGATTACTTTCATGTATTTCCGGAGTAAGCAGCTCTTGGTTGACAACCACTAAATCCGCGAAGGAACAGCTGGCTGAAAAGAAAACAGTTTTCATTGATGTCCGCTCCCCCGAAGATTACGCAAAAGCTCATATTCCTGGTGCTTGTAACATCCACGAGGTATTCACATACCTTGCAAGGAGCGATGAAACAGGGATAAAAGAGCTACAGAAAACTTTTCAGAGTCTTCTCCAAGACGCTGGAGTTTGTGGCGATGAGCGCGTCATTGTTTACGATATTTCTTACGATAAACAGTATGGAGCGAGCTGCAGAGGAGCTTTTCTGCTGAAGCTGTTGGGACATCCAGATGCCACTGTGTTAGATGGCGGATGGGAGAAATGGACACAAGATCCCACCAACCCAATCAGCACAAAGGTAGCTCCATCAGAAGAAA
Source organism: Hydrozoanthus tunicans (assembly GCA_026413305.1). NCBI lineage: Eukaryota > Metazoa > Cnidaria > Anthozoa > Zoantharia > Hydrozoanthidae > Hydrozoanthus > Hydrozoanthus tunicans. Next base: position 10,547 of record JAOBAT010143996.1, read on the forward strand.
AGCAGAAGGGTACATTTACTGCTAAGTGGAATCCTTTTTACTGGAGCGACAAAGAAGACGTAAAGCAAGTTCTCCAAGGGAAGGACTCCTCGATCTTGTTGGATGTACGCGACGATGAAGAATGGAAAGGTGCAACGTCCTCTCCTTATGGAAAAAATTTCGCCCCGAGGTCTGGTTGTATTCCACATTCCAAATACATCAATTGGAGAAAATTTATAGAGCACAAAGGAGGTGTCTCTTCACTGAAGAGTTCGCAAGAAGTTTGTGACATGATGGAAAGTGTGGGCATCAACAAAGAACAAAAGGTAATCGTTTGGTGTTTCAAAGGTGCGCGAGCCTCCAATGCTCTTGTCAATCTCGAGCGAGCTGGCTACAACGCTACCAACTACTTCGCTTCGTGGAATGAATGGTCGCGAGATTTGTCTCTGGAAATCGACGATAAAAAGCTGTAACGGTTGACTACATGCATCTCCAAATTCCACGTATCTAATTAAGGACCTAACGCAAGATCGACGAAGAATGCTTACAAACAACACACTTTTATTTCAACCAAGTTGATCAAGCTTTCAAGTTTGCTTTCTCTTTAATCCAAATTACACTTTACGAAAGAAAAATACCAAAGCCGAGAACTAATGACTTGTTGTTTTACAATTATACTCTTGAATGCTGTTATAAATAGTTTTACATTGCGCATTTTATAACTCATTGGTTTTAGTACGTGCCATTTAGGCCTAAAATTAAAAATCTTTGTCTAAAAACTA
>JAOBAT010144018.1:0-11306 GCA_026413305.1 Hydrozoanthus tunicans
ACAAAAGTAGGAATACTAGGAGAAGGGTCAAAAAAGTAGGAAATAGTAGGAAAAGTAGGATCACTTGAAAGCTTGTACATCGATGTTACGCCAGCACACAGACAGACTGTATATACTTGTGACTAACCGTAATATCTCCAGTCCGTCACCGGGGCTACTGCGATTCCAAGACTGAAAACTTCTGAAGCTTGACCGAGTATGTAAGACGTAAGGAATCCTCCATACGACTAAAAGAAACAACACCAATTTACCGTCTGAGTGTGCATTGTAGCATGGAAACAAGGCAATTAACTGACAAACTCAACCGGCCTTGCAAAAACATATTGAAATAACGAAAAAACATACCCATCCCCAAATGGCAATCTTGCTTTTGTCCACGTAGGATTTCTGCGCCATGTATCTGAATCAGGAAAGAATATTGACCCTGAATTATTTTGGTTTATACAAAAGTAACACTCGAAAAAGAGATGATCGGATAGCGTAGAATTCCGAAAGTAGCCCCCCTTCCCCACCCCCGAAAGTAACGGTACTTTTTTGCCCTCTTTTTAAATCCCAAAAGAAACCCCCCTCCCCTCCCCCGAAAGCAGCGACCTGCTTTTGCCGGCCAAATTGAATTCCACTGTAGTCTGTTTTGTTTACTGTGTTATTCATCGGGATACGTTACATTGTAGGAATACAAAAACCGAAAACCAATTGAATTGACTTTTAAATCTCGTAATACGTGCCCTCTTTGTCTGAAACGATTTCGAGTTACAAACGTTTTTAACGTGTCCGAAAATAACGCCTTACCCGAAAGTATCGGCCCCTTTTGACTGCAAAATCCGTTCTATGGTATAAATAGTTTTCTCTCAAAATGTTGACCCCGAGTTTGGCCTGTACCAAGGGTATCAAGTTTAAGCTTAGCTCGAGTATCTATTTGTGCAGGAAGAACACGCAGAACTGAAAACTGAGGGTCGCCACGTGACACATGCTTAAAAAAACTTTTCTAGCCAAAGTCAGGTGGAAAGAACAACAGTAAAAAAAACCTAAGAGTTGTCTTTCACAGCACAATCTTCTGAGAAGAATTATACAAGCCACTCCCAAGTAGATCTAACCCTGTTCAGCTTTCCAGTTTTGAGTAAAGTGGGGCGTACTCAAGGAAGCAGGACAAAGTCGTTTTTGGTGTTAAAAAGTAGCACTCTTGTAGATGAACCAGCCCAAATACCAAACTTGTCGCACTTGTATAACCTCATCTCCCAATTTACAATTACTGTTGCTAACACTAATGCTGTTGCTATGACAACGATGAAAGACCAACAAGTACCATTCTACCAGTTGCAGGCCTCCTACTACAACCAATACTAACAGTAAAAAAAAACAGCCTGGTTACAAAGCTAGCATATTATTGACAGGGTTCGTCCGCTTTTCTCAAAGCAAAATTTAATGACTTTTTTTAGGACTTTTTAAGGTAAGATTATTGGTTGTTGAGGACCTACGCCATGGGGCATCGACCACCACAACTGACTTACAACATGACTTTTTACGATATTGATTTTCCTTGACACAGTTATATAGTTATAGGAACGTTTTAGTTGTTGTTATTCACGGACCTGACACTAAAGTCTATAGAACTGCAAAGGTTTGATTTGACATTACGTAAGCAGAACTACTACTGTGCACTTTTTATGTTGTGCATCACATGTAATGATTGATTCAAACAAAACGCCAACTTCAGTGAAAAAGCAAAAAGTTAAGGACTTTTTAAGGACCACGACTGATTTTTGTAAAATTGAAGGACTTTTGAGGCCTCAAATTTTGGAAAGTGAAAATTAAGGACTTTTAAGGTTTTTGAGGACCCGGACGAACCCTGTATTGAGTGTTCCATCATCACAGTACTACTCACAAGCAAAGACCACGTGACTTCGGTTTATGTGCGCGCGCATAGCTCGAGGTCCATAGATGACGTCACTAGAACATCAAAGTGTAGATCGCAACGTTCAGTACGTCAAGCTGTGTGCGCGCGCGTAAACTGAAGTCAGGTGGTCGTCGCGTTACCCATGGTTACTTACCTCCCGACTTCTATGGTATCAATCGCTTCATACTTCCCCAGCTGCTTGTAAACTGCATGCTTGAACCTAATTGTGACAAGCAGAAGAGTGTACACATAAACTAAGTCAAACCATCAGTCGCACAAACTTAATCAAATGATCAAACAACTAACAGAGTCGGGTTAGTGAATGTATGCATTTCAATCAAATTCTTATATACCGGGGATCATAATTACAATCGATCAAAAAGTGTAATTCTTCGTGGTATTATAGTCCTGAAAATGACTGTTGTCCATGTGTAACAACTGAGTGATTGACACTTTTGACAACGGGTAAGATTTCCTGGTATGTTGTTAGCAGTTAGCTTCACACCTCTTCGCTGCTCAAGCAAGTACTTATAATTGTAGATGCTGAAAAGTCCCCAAAGTTAGGACTTGCTATAATCATGGCGAAGCCAGACACACAGAAAACATATGCTGTGCGTACGGTATTCGGAGTTGAATCGGCTGTTAAACTATATAATTTAATGATCCCAAAGGTTTAACTTATGGCCAACCCAGTCGTAGTCCCGTTACATATTTCCACTTTAAATTTGTTTGTGTGAGTAAGTAAGGGTTATCGAATCATTTAAGGAACATCTGAGACTGATTTGTCTGAAATATTACCTCTCTCCCCTAAAGCCACTTCCCCTAGCATCACAAGTCACCAAAATGATGTCAAAGTTGCTGACCAGGTAGCCATTGCCCCATCCAAGACCAAACGTATCAACAACCTGAATTAAAGAAAACTTTGTGTTAAATAGACAACTTTCTCCTTTTACAGCTTGATCAACTAGTGAAAATTGTCCAAATCTTTATCTTTCTATATCGATCAGGCTATGACTAAATTTAGCAATATTCTCAATTAAAAACCTAAATTTTTGAAGAAAACGAATGCTACTTGTAACTCTGATTCAATACTAGCTAAACTCTTTTTTAAGGAGACAGTAAGAGTATTTTTGGAGACTTACCACACGTTTTCTTCCTCAGCAAAAATAAAAACATTGACTTTCCTCAAGCTAATGAAATCTAATAGAGGGGAATCCCTTCAACTAGGAGGGATACCAAGGATTCATGCTACATTCAAAATAAACCATAACTGGTGACAAGAATCGTCATCAACAAACAGCTTCATCATAATTTTGAAATCTTCCCAGCTTTGATTTGAAAATCAACAACATTTCCTTTCTTTAACCTACAATAAATCACACATGGTGTCAAGAAACAAATGCAAGCTACAAAATGTTTATAAAACATATCAAAACTGAGCTAGCATTTATGCACCCTCCTATGGGCCGGATATAAGCAGAAATATTTTAAGCTAAACTGTTTACTAATTAGTACTAATTCTAACAAAGTGTTTACGAAGTTTTTCGGCTTTTTTACTGTGAATTACCTTTTGAGATGCAGGCCCTCCATAGCTATAAATAAGAAAAATAGTAAGTGAGTCTGTTTTACTAATCTCTACAATGTAATTACTGCAAACTCTAGTTTATCAAAAGAAAAAAACAATTAAGTTACTGGCCCATCTTGGTTTAACATCAATTCAATAAGTTGAATTAATTACATCATCACCATTATCATTATCATTATTATCATCCTTATCACAATCATCATCATCATCATCATCATCATCATCCTTATTATCATCATTACCATCATCATTATCACGATCATCATTATCACCATCATCATCATCACCACCATCATCACATCATTTTCATCATCATCATCATCACAGTCATTATTATTATTACCATCTTCACCATCGTCATCATTATCATAATCATCATCATAATCATTTTCGTCATCATCATCATCATTTTTATCATCATCATTATCATCATTGTTATCATCATCACCATCACACTAATTACAAATCAATTTAATGTATTATTACTGCACATTTACTAATGATATATCATATCACGGGCTGTAGGATACACTAGTTACGAGTTTAATATAGAGGCGAAAGATCAAACCTTGAATTCCATTGCTTGAGTATTTCTCTTTGTCCGAGCACCGCCACGATCTTGATCGTTGCAACCGCCATTTTCATTTCAAGATCGTGGCGGTGCTCGGACAAAGAGAAATACTCAAGCAACGGAATTCAAGGTTTGATCTTTCGCCTCTATATTAAACTCGTTAAGCTATATATTAAACAGTTAAGCTGGCTGAGAAGAAATGCTTATACCAAGGTCATACCCTCCCCCGGGTTACACCATCATCTAATATCTTTCAAAAATCTTCAGTTACAAACTCAAGAGTACTTACACATCAAACAACACTGCATATTTTCCTTTCTTGGACCCGTCAAACGTTGGTGGAAAGACTGCTTTGGCCTGTATGTCTGTTAAACAAACGAAAAGACATCAAAGTTAACAACATGAAAGCGATACTTCTAAAAAACCAACAACAAAGAGTAGAAGTTTCAAACTTAGCTAAATACATACAGTATACCACAAGTATGACTATGATTCATACACTAATTCTAACATTCTAGAGCTTTTATCACTTTCCTACACTGCATTGTTTTAACAACACCTAACACTTAAACATTTGTACAGTGGTTATATATATGAGAACCCATGTAAAGCTATTTTCATAAGATCCCACGATTGATGTCAGTCAGTTTATCAGGTTTCCCAGATCATGGTTTATATTTTGGAATTTCCACGACTTTTCTAAAAAATTGGACTCGGTGGGGCCTCCGTAGTGTAACTTTGGGTAAACTATTCTTCATATTAAGCGTAATTTTGTTTACAATTTTTATTGTTGCTTGTGATCAAAGGCGCATAGTTGCTTCCCTCCCTTATCTCTTTCTTATCTCGAATCAATCCTCACTTTCTTTCAGGATTCGTACACCTTCGAATATCAAAATCCAGGGTTTTCCAGGGCTTTTCAAACTCAGAATGAAAATAATAACGCTCACAATCACCTTTCTTAACAACGGTTTAGTAGTTAATGACGTAAAATTTCGTATTCGTTGAGCCTAATGTAATACGACATGAAGAATTAACTCTAAAGTCATGATTTTTATTTAAAACAAAAAAAACATTTTGCAAATTTAGTTTTTCAATGAAATTCTATGAAATTTTCCAGGGCTTACAAAAAAATTTCCAGGGCTTTTCAAGGGGTTTCCAGGGTTTCAAGGGCTTCAAAAATTTTCCAGGGTTTTCCAGGAGTTCCAGGGCCCGTACGCGTACGAGCACTGCTTACTGTTCTGAATCTTTAAATTATCTCCTGGCCCACCTAGGTTAGCTTAGCTACTTGCGGTGCCTGGGTGTATTGTAAAAAATGCTTTCTTGATTATATTGAATAAAGTCTGAAGTCTAATTATTCATACAACTGTCACCACCCTTTATTGCAAGTGGCACCACTCCAATGTACAACATCGAACTCTTGTTAAAACTATAAAAATCAAACTCATAAAGCAATACACACCATATCCTCCACTTTTGACGGTAAAGTATTCTACCTTAGGTAGAGATATTCGCCCTAATCTTTCTCTGAGCTCCAAGTTTTTTTCTAATTCTTTGACTGAGGGAATAAAGAAATGCAACAATTGTTTATTTGCGCTTGTGATTTAAATGTAATTTTGAGTAACAGACAGATAATTGCATCAAAAACATACTAACTCATAGCTAGTTAATTCACACAAACTTTTGAAAATATATGCCTTAACTAAACAAATGCACTTACAGCAAATTTTATTTCTTACTAGCAGTAAATTAAAGTACTTTACAAACACGAACAAGTTTACTTGATCTTGCTCAAAGTTATAGGCTTAATAAGTTAAGATACACCTATTTTTAAGATCACACCTTCAAGTATAACAATTTTGTAAGTAAAAACTAAATAAATATAACGAACCTGTTAATAATGGATTTGGGCTTGCATTGTGCAGGGTAACTCTTGGAATTCCTGGACCTGTTGATATATCAAGAGTACATACTCACACTCGCGCATCAATATTGACTTGATCTGATTTGTGATTGTTCAGGTCACCACAAAGTTTCAGGTTTGAATTAGCTCAGGTGGAGAAAATTTGTACCACCTGGCTCAAAACTCTCCATAGTTGTACATGGCCTGGAGACTCTTGCATAATCTCCAGCTAGTTCACGTTATCCATTAGCACTACTAATGAATAAAACTTGAACATGTGGTGGCCTTTCATGTCAGATTACTGAAAAGCACCTTTTTGTCCAGTGGTAAAACAAAAAGGCTTATTCCTGCTATGTGTGTGTTTTCATAATGCATACCTTTGTGCGGCAATTCTAACTCTCATTTACATCATTGGTGAGGTTTTTCAACATTATGGAAATAATTTTAAAGTAATTTTAGATGAAAATATGGATTATTCATCTCATTAAAAATATCAATTTCCAAACTGAAATTTTTGTAAAATGATTCAATGGCGAATATAGAGATATTGTTTGTAGGCCCGGCGAAATTCGCTGTTTGCTGGCCTAAACCTGAAGCCCCGCACCAACCAACTGTTATTCATCATTTACTGTGAAAGCATAGCCGGCCCAGGGAAGCATTGGATTATGGAAAGCAAAGGGGAGAGCCAGTTCAAAGACTGCTGGCTAAACTGCCTACTTATTCACTGCGCTCTCGTTGGCTGATACAGTTAACAATTGCATAAAGTGGATTAAGAACACTCATTGGGCCCCGTCCACACGAATCGGCACAAAATCGTTATGCGGTTTCAAAATTGTTCGGATTCGGGTGGAAAGGCAGAAATTTGGTTTAAAAAGTACCATAGACATAAGAACACATTCAGCCTGAAGGATGAACACTGTTCTTATATAAAAAGTTGGATTGCACGAGTTTCTGAGATAACTATATACTGTTTATTCTTAAAAACGCAGATTGTTTATTTGCAAAGATAGGAGTTTTCAGGGTACTTTGTTCTTGGACTTTGCTAAATAAAATCATGTAACCAAATAAATGTTACTTCGAATATAAGTACGACTGGAAGATAAGCATCAAGAACATTAGTCCATCTGGCAGAGAAGCTTCAAGAACATAAGTTCATCTGGTAGAGAAGCATAAAGAATTTAAGTCCAACTGGCAGAGAAGCATCAAGAATATAAGTTCATTTGGTAGAGAAGCATCAAGAATATAAGTCCAACTGGCAAAGAAGCATCAAGAATATAAGTTTAACTGGCAGAGAAGCATCAAGAACATTAGTCCAACTGGCAGAGAAACATCAAGAATATAAGTTCACCTGGTAGCAAAGCATCAAGAATATAAGTTTAACTGGCAAAGAAGCATCAAGAATATAAGTCCAACTGGCAGAGAAACATCAAGAATATAAGTTCATTTGGTAGAGAAGCATCAAGAATATAAGTTCAACTGGCAAAGAAGCATCATGAATATAAGTTTAACTGGCAGAGAAGCATCAAGAACATAAGTCCAACTGGCAGAGAAGCATCAAGAAAATAAGTTCAATTGGCAGAGAAGCATCAAGAACATTAGTCCAACTGAATACACTTTGCAACCAGAATACACTTTGCACATATTGTGTTTCCAACGTACCAAAATCAATAACAACACACTTCATGAAAACAGTTTCAAATGACATTTTTAAGTTATACTGACAGTATTTTGCAACAAAATCCCTGGTTTTTTGAAAAAGTCTTTCAAGTTTTAAAGAAACCACAGTTCCGAGAGATCTTGAAAAATTTATTAATTGAAGAGTGCCGAAGCCCTACACCAATCATTGCTTGGGAAATTAGTAACTGAAGGATGTAAAGAGTGACTTCAAATCCATGACTGACTTTCCGCCACATTGTTAGGACTCACCTTGGCAATGCAGAGTGAACCAAACCCCTTTTTCACTGAAACTGGCCCTAAAATAATTACATTCTTTTCCTATAAAAGAAGAAAGCATATAGCATTAAGAAATTGTGTAAAGGTGATAAAATTATCTTATTAAACATATAGTCCATTGTTAAATTTACACATAATTCTAATATGCATAACACAGAATACTCACTCATTTCAATAGCTTTAATTTAATAAATTAAAACAATATCTTAAGAGTTATCAAGCAATGAGGGTTTCACAGCATGTCAAGAAATTATTTTGAGTAATATCTGTGACAACAAAAAGAATAAGCAATAGGCCTAATTATCATTGGGTTACATTAATCCGTTAATTTGGCAGTAACTTGAGCGTGTGCATAGCTTAGAATGGGTATATATTCTCAAACTACTGCACCATGTAAAACAAAATTAATAATTGCCAATAATTTTTAGCCTCCAATCAAAAAAAATGAATCGAGTAAAATGTGCTATATAGCTAAGGATGAATTATTTTTGGTTCTACTTTTGGTAAAATTTCCGTTCTCACATGCACCCATACTTAATTATGCATACAGTATTCACATTTTAAGGCAGTTCATGGTCGCCAAACTCCAAATTTCATTGCGAGAATTAAAAGATATAATTCTTACCCTAATCCTAACAGTGATTTCGAGAATTTTTGGTTGCTCGTAAAGCGAGGTTTACCACCGATATTTTGGTTTGAAGATCAACAGCTTCGTATGCATAATGAAGTATGGGTTGTTGTTTTGCATTATTGGAACACAAAAAAATCAAATTAAAACCACATAAAAAATACCTACTTTTGTGAGACTCTAAACTGCATGTCAGACAAGTCTTTTCTTTCTTTTCCAAATCATAACTGAAACAGTTACAAGAAACAGGCAAAGCAGTGAGCAACAAAACCATGAAAAGGACAAACAGATAACCGAAGAATCATAGTCTGTCATAAATGTTGAATATGATAAAGCATTTACTGGTTAAAGTACTAAAAAATGTTATACAGTTAACGTTACACAAACTTTTGGCTGTCTTTCTATTCTCTCTAACAATTCAAAGATGCTTAGAAAAAATGCTCTTTAACAGTTATAAGATTAACGATGAGAACTGAAAAAAACACTATAAAAGATTATAATTGTCAACGAAAATATTATATTATGTTTGTAAGATAGAGGTTTGGAATAATTTTTGTTGCTGCAATGTGCTAGATCTAGAGTTAGCAGAGTTCTCTTTTTCAAAAACTTTAAGCTAAAATTATTAATGTTGTGTTTTTTGTTCCAAGCATGTTGTGCCAAGTTTGATCCCTTTTTGGAAGATCTCATAAACATTTTTTAATGTAGTGAAATATCAGATTCTCCATTTCGCCATTGCAGCACTATAAACAATCTGCACAAGGAATTTAGTTTACAAAAACCTGTGTTAGGCCAAAGTTTTAAAAATTCAGAAGTTCTAATAGTTAATTATTAAAAGACCTGCTAAATAAACAAATATATCATGGTTTCAAAGTAACCTGGAGAGGGTGTAGATTATGGTAGAGACGCAAGCCCTTGGGGGGTAAGGTGGTCATTTTAAAAGTGGACAAATAAGTTTTTTTACTGTTGACAAGTAAATAATTAAACAAAAATTGAAAGAACTCCAAACAGTTAACCAACTGTAGGATCTCAGGTAACAAGGGGAAGTAACAAACAGTGAATCAACTTATCACTTCAATTTAATTAGCAGTCAGCATGGTTAAATGGTTAGGGTGCCGAATTTGTATGCACTTAGGTGTTTCCTGGTTTCGATTCAAATCCCACTCTGCTGGATTTGATTTAAAACCCCAGAATCAATTCCACCACACTTGTAAAAAACCAACTGACCTGCCTCCAAACAGTTTGGATCCTTAAGGTACATATAACACTTACAACACTAAAAGTGTTTGGAAACTAAGGACGTTTAGAAAAATTATTTTTGAAGTTGGTCGTATTATCGAATTTTTATACACATCTGAAGTTCAAGTTTTGTTGGTTCCTGACTGCGTTTTAAGGGGACTGGGTTACGACGTCATTCCCAGACATCTCTGGATCAAAACACAGCAAGATGGACATGAAAGAATCTGAGACTTTTGATGCAGTAGTATATTCGAATTCCTCATACAATTCTTAGTTCTTTTGTCCCTTTGTGTTTAGAAAAGATCTCATTTGGTCAATAGTATAAGTCGGGAATGACATCACAACCAAGTCCCCCGAAAACACAGTCTAAACCAAGATGTTTGGAAATTTTGCTAGTTTGACATGAGCCACTTTAGAAAAATACAATTTGACCGAACATCAAAAATTTTTTTTGCAGAAGTACTTTAAATTGTACATGAAATGATTTGATCCAAAAAAAGTTGTTAGCGTTATCTGCACTTTAACTGTGGTTGTGTTTGTTCGAAAATTTTAACCTTGACACTCAAAAGCCCCTTGGGGAAGTTTTCATCATGTGTTTATTTCCTCTTTTTCATTTATTACTTCCTTTTGACAACTGAAGCTCCACCTACCTTTAACCATTATTTAGCCCCAATATCGATCGATTCTTACCTCTTGTTTTTATAAACCATGTAACTTTCAGGGCTTTCCTTGACTCACCAAAGGAAATATAATCAGAATAGTTGTACTTTTCAAACAGTAAGCATTTAACCATTAACTATATTTAAGTTAAGAAAAGACATTGACTTAAAGTGTTTCGGTTTTATTCCCAAAAATCAAATCAAACAGCAAGTATAACTACCTGTAAATATGCCTTTGCATTGGTGAGATTTCAGTGCTTTCGAAATAACTGAAAGATACATATAAAAACATGTGTTAACCTTAACTTGGAACTCATTATAATAATGATTCAAGTGTTACAGATGAATATATAATTATTAGAACTATATAGGGGCCACTGAGATAATCTTGCCCTTGGGAAATGATAGATTTAAAACAAAAAATACAACTTGATCCTGTAAATGTATTGAGGCCATGCCTGCCACTGTTGGGATATGAAAATTTCATGGTGCTACCCAAAATAATAGCTGCTCAAAATAGAATACAAAAAAAATCTGTGATATCATTTAATAAACCTAAGGAATTCTGCATCTCATTTTACTTACATTGTCTTTTTATCATCAAATGCCAGAATCTTTGTCACTTCCCAGTTTCCACTTGTAAGAGGAGTATGTTGGCCAGTCTAAGATAGAATATGATTATTTGACAGAAATTTCAGATATTACATGGCTGTGCAGAAATTAGTATGCATAAAATTCATATCCCCAATTTAGTAACGGTCCGAGTAAGAACTAGGCAGGTCAACGGCAACGGAATGCAGAAAGGTGCTAATTGCGATATTGTTAAACTGTTGATCTGATTGGCAAAGCTTTAAAAATTGACCGTATCTTCATGAGTAAG
>JAOBAT010144029.1:0-11306 GCA_026413305.1 Hydrozoanthus tunicans
TATTCGAAATAGCAAACTGAAGGCTGTCGTAAAACATATCAACGCGTAATGGCGGACAAATTCTGCCGTGAGAGCCTTGCTTTGATTTTGACAAAAGAAACCGCGACAAAATTGTGAAATTAGAGATCCCCTCCCTAGCGTTCTGAGTTGTCTAGTAGACACGTGACCAGACCCAACCAGGATCTTTCTCTCGGGAAAGGGGAATAGCCTGGGTACGAGGTTGTATCACACCATCAATTTTGAATTGGTTTATTCTGAATGTAGCCTCAACGTTTTAGACCTAAATCTCCATCTGTAAGATAGTTTTATTTCCATAGATATTTATTCAAAACCCACTGATAGCCATTAGTATTTGCCTTACTCTAGTTCACAGTAGCGCTTAGAATTAGACGTAATTGCTCTACGGACGCCTTTTTGTGAAGCGTTGCGATGAATACAAAGGCTATCTTAAACAACAAAATTACAACGGGAATCTGGTGGAAAAACAACTTGAAAAAGCCATGCAATTGGATAGATCAGAAATTCTTAAACTCAAAGAGAAAACTAAGAAAAAAAACTTTTCCTTTGGTGGTTGATTTCAATCCGAAGCTACCAAATATTTCGGCAATTATCAAAAAACATATTCACTTGCTTGAAACCAACCAACTAGTAAACGACATTTTCCTGCTTAATCCATCATTCCAGCATATCGCAGAACAAAGAATCTGAAGGACTTTCTTGCACCTTCGACATTCAAAAGAAATCAAAACGATGAATTCGTTCGCAACTGCTGGTTTTCAAACACTGCAAAAGATGTGATCTCTGCACAAATTATTTGTTGGAAGGTGATAAATTTTGAAGCTTTGCAACCGGCCAGTCGAATAAAATCAAACAAAAATCTTGGATGCAATTCGGCCGGAATAATTTACTTTGCTTCATGTAATAAATGCAAAGTGCAAGATGTTGGCTAAACTTCAAACGCTTTTAAAGTTAGATTTAGAAAACATTAATCTGACATGAAAAGGAATAAAAAGTCTTGTGAGCTTGCCATTTATTACAACAAAATTCCTCACAATCTTTCGGATTTCGATTTCATTGTCATTGAGAAAACAGTGAGGGCGAACGGGGATCTAGATGAACTTTTGTTAAAGCGGGAGGGGTATTGGGCGGTGCAACTACGCACCTTGCAGCCTTTCGTCCTTAATAAGGGCTGAGAATTTCGATAAAAAACGCTTTGGTTACAAAGTTCAATAAAAGGCCTATAATACTATTTATTTATTTGTTTATACTTTTTTATCTAGACACATTACTCGCATAGCTGTAGATGAAATAGTCAGTACCTTTGTTTAACACAGAATGTAATGTATAAGCAATTTATATAATTTTTAGATATGGTTACAAAAGGGTATAAATACTCGACTCCTGTAATATCTAGGTCATTTTATCTTTGAATTTTTAACCTGTATTTTTAACTTTTTTAACGGAGGAAGGCCGAACGGCCGAAACGTTTTTATTAAACAACCTGGATCTTCGAGAAGTTTTGTCTTTCTTCTTTTTATATGCTGCCTTATACATATATACGTTTGAATGGGTTCAATTCTTCCATTTTGGGGATAAGATATTTATGAAGACAAGTAACAGAAAAGACAAACAAACACACGAATATTGTATAAGCATGCACATGTACACAGGACAGGTAAAAAGACAATAGCTTTTTATATTAATTCTCTTAAGACTCTTTTTTATATAGTCACTATATATAAGAATACAGGCAAGTCTGCAGGCCCTGCACCTTCACATCAAGATGTATCCCCTCCCCAAAAAATAACAAAAAAGACTTTTACTTGACGAACATACACATGTTGATTTCTTGGAATTGTCCAGTGAGTACTTATATGGGTGTCTCATCAGCATGACAGAGCTAACAAACAGGTTGTTACTTGACGAACATATACATGTTGTTTTCAGAGTTAAGTGGTGCTTAACAGATGTATCTATCAATGTGGCACAGAACATCCCACACCAATAATACCCACTTTGTGAGGGTCTTCAAGACATTGTACTTGGGTCAACCTACAATTTTCGCCTGGAGGTGGTGAATTTGCTCAGGTATTGCACAGTGGTGCATATCGCTGGGTCAGTATTTAAAATATTGGCTGTCCTAAAGGAACTGTCAATTAATTCGATTCTCGAAGAAAGAATTGAGGAATTTATAAATGGAGAGGTCTTAACATTCAAAGATGGAAAATATACTGATGAAGTAAGGGAGATATACCAAGACCTGATGTGTCTTGGTGTAGATGCAAGAATTGTCGAAGTCATTGTAAGAAAAGTCTTGGGAAAGATTGGTGGGATAACTGCTGACAGGCTTCAAAAGGATACTTTTTCGAAATATATGTTTTTGGAAGCAAGGGGCCTTGCCCAAATTCAGATTGCGGAAGAACTGTTGGATGGTTGGGAAGGGTCAGACAGGACCCTATACAGTGATGAGACGTCGAAATTCGGTTACTCGTATGCAACTTATGACATTATGACTAGCTCTGGGAAGGGAAGGGTTGTTGGTTTGAGAGATCTTTCTGGAGGAACTGCAGAGGAGCAGTTAAGTGTAATGAAAGAGGTATTGAAAGTTGTTGTAGCAATGAGGCATAAGGAGGATAAGGAAAGTCTTATGGGGAAGGTAATGTATTCTGTAAAAAATGTCAGATCGTTGTATTATTGAGAAAAAGTTTAATAAAAATTTAAGCCAGTTTCGAAAAGAGGTTGTACCCAATGTTTTCAGGTTGGAATGAAATTGATGAAAAGGAAAATGAATCAAAGGTATCCAGTGGTGAGCTCGTGGAGTAAGTAAGATATTTAATCATACTCAGAGATTTGATGTTGCAAAGATTGCTTGGAATTGTCCAGTGAGTACTTATATGGGTGTCTCATCAGCATGGCAGAGCTAACAAACAGGTTCCAGTTCCCATAGAAAATTGTCATCAAGACAAAAATAGCTCTATGCTAATGCTAAAAGACTTTTACTTGACGAACATACACATGCTGTTTTCAGAGTTAAGTGGTGCTTAACAGATGTATCTATCAATGTGGCACAGAACATCCCACACCAACAATACCCACTTTGTGAGGGTCTTCAAGACATTGTACTTGGGTCAACCTACAATTTTCGCCTGGTGGCGGTGAATTTGCTCAGGTATTGCACAATGGTGCATATCACTGGGTCAGTTTTTCAAATATTGGCTGTCCTAGAGGAACTGCCAATTACTTTGATAGTTTGTGTGGATATGCAAATGTATTCGTAATGACAACACTGATTGGGGGTGATCATGACCCAACCAATATTGGTTACGACGAAGAGCAACTAGGGCCACGCTTGAGCAGCTGCATTAACACAGGTCACACATCTTTTCCACAGTTTGCATCGATATCAGATGTGCTAGGTTCAGCCGTTGCACAGTGTCATGAAAGGCAGATGGTTGTTAACCTTCTTTGTTTATACAGAATTCCCTGGTACCCAGCTGACAAAAGGAAAAAGGCAACAAAGATGGTTTTTTTGTCAAAAATATAGTTAGTGGTTTCTACCAATCATGTGAAAACACTCCTAACTGGGCTTTTAAGAAAAATACTAGTTGGCAATGTTCTAAGTGCATCCAGTCTTTAGGCAGAAGTGAAGAGGATCCTGCTAGCTATAAAATCTTTACTTGTCAACAATAAAGGGGAAGGCAAAGCAGTATCCAAAGCGCAGTCGACACCGTACAGGGCTGGTCCCACGATCATAATTTGCAGTTAAATGCTGATAAATGTAAAGAGCTAGTAATTAATTTTAGGAAAAGCATTGATCTGTTCGATCCTGTAACAATAGATGGTAAAGATCTATCTAGGGTTCAATGTGCCAAGATTTTATGGGTTACCATATCAAACGATTTAAAATGTAACAATCATGTAAATGACTCGATTAAGAAGGCAAATAAGCGGTTGTATTTCCTCATTCTCCTTAAGAGGGCTGGCGTCAACGACGGAGACATCATCCAATTCTATTGTATTGCAATAAGGCCTGTACTTGAATACGGCCCTCCTTTTTACCATCACAGCCTTCCTGAATACCTTAGTGACGACCTTGAACTTGTTCAGAAAACGAGCACTGTCTGTAATAGCGCCTTGTCAATCTTACAGCCAGTCCTTAGATAGTTTTAGTCTCAGTTCTCTACATCAAAGACGAGAAGACCTGTGCTCTAAGCTTTTCACCAGTATTACGAGTACAAGCGACCACAGCCTTGCCCACCTTCTCCCCCCACGCCACCAAGGATCATAACAACTAAGAAGAGCAAGAACCTTCCAACTACCACGCTTTCGTACGAACCGTTTTAAGAACGCATTTTCCCCGGCCATGTGCCGACGTGTTAACAATTCTATTTATTGAACAGATAATTTTATTCTTTGTATATACCATATTGTATGTATTATGTTACTTTATTTGTGAATAGGCTTTTTGTAATGAATTTTTATTGTAATTAAGTATCCAATTCAGTTCTTGGCTGCGATGCATTTATTCTATTAAACTATTATTATTGTTATCATCATTATCATTATTATTATTTTATTATTATTATTATAGTGAAAAAGGGAAAGTGACAAAAACTAGCTACTACACAACGTGTCAGTAAGAATATCTTTTTTATGCAGTACGTATTGCAGACAGTTTCCTTTGACTAAAAACTTTTTTTCCTTTTCATTAAATTATTCATACGTTCTCATAAGACTTTAAAGTGTATATCACCATAATCAAGGAGAACTAAGTCTAAGATTTAAGTCTTAATATTTTTGACAAAAAAGTATGGTGCTGGTGTTTACTTTTTGTCTAACCATTTGATCGAATTTTTTGAGCGTGTGCATTCTGAGATGAAATTGCTGGGTACGTCTTTGATGGTTTACACGTAAATGCGTTTGTTGCTGGCTGTAGGGCACTAGGGCTCATTTCCAAACTGACCACAGGTCCCTTATGGTGAGTTTTAGAAAAAATTAGTGTGCAGATTTTGAAAATGAGTGCCAAGTATCAGCACTTGCTAAATTGCTTTGAGACATGGGGTGACGATGCTTCTGCTGTTTTGAAATGAGAGGTTGAACTTTTCAATGATTGTGAAATTGATAAAGATCAGGTTTTTGAAAAGCTTGTTGAGCCAAATGAGAATGTTGGTGTTTTGACACTCCAAGCCCTTGAGTTAATCTTTGTATCTCTTATTGTAAAGACAACGCATCTTTTAGAAGACCATATGAAAGGTGGCAAATGTAATCTCACAACCCATTCCTGAGTAACAAGCACAACAGAAAATTGTCACGAAAACGAACATCATGCCAGAGCGAGCGAGACTTCGGTATGCTTGATAGATTGATCATGGAGAAACCAAAAGCAACAACATTAGTACTCGAAGGCATTATCATGTTTAATAAGAATGAAACAGGATCTTCGCGAGATAAGCTGCCTCAGGAGTAGAAGAAAGATGTTTTGAAGTTGGCAAGGCAAACGAAAGAAAGCCAGAAGACTCTATTTGCAGAAAGGAAGTTAAAGATAAAGAAAAGAAGGATCGAAAAGATAGAGAGAGAAAGCAAAAGAAGAAAAAGTAAAAGATATTGTTTCAAAAATAGTGGGTGAAAATGAAAGGGTGTGGATATTGTATCTTTAAATTCAGTTTAGAAAGGTAGTTTCAAGTGCGTACCATCCTGAGAAGGAGGTTTTTAAGCTGTCAGCAAAAGGGATGAACTTTGATTCAGACAGACTCTATAAAAACTTGTGTGACATTCTTGCGGAAGCAAGACGAGAACAAGAAGTCTGATCCTCGGCCTCCTACTTCTGCACCACAGTTGCCATCGCCAAAAATGTGTTAGAGCAACAAAAGAAACTATATCGAGATGAAGCAGACAAACAAGGCAGTAAAAAAGGAACGAAGCGAAAAATACCACCCGAGTCTAAAACTGCGTCAGCCATGCAAAAAAAAAAAAGAGAGTCACCAAAACTCCTGCAATAGCTGCAATGAAAGATGGGCAATTTTCAAAGACATAAATGAAACCATAAACAAAATTGAAGGTAATGAAGAACTAAAAGTACAACTTAATAGAAATCTTGATACGCTAAAAAGAAACTTATCACAGTACATTTCTCATCTTGTTCGATCTGTTTATCAAAAACAACAGTTTCAACTAGATTTGTAAAATTACAGTCTGGGGAAGTGGTAGTTGTTGTTGACTATATGATGAAGTTGCTGTTTCAAAAGTTATTTGAGCCACAGAGCGAATGGTTTGGAAAAAAAAGAGTTTCACTGCATGGAGCCCTGTTTGTTTACCGAGATGTGTCAGAGGGCCACCTCATAACTGAATACCACAACTACTTTTCAAAAGACGATTGTCAAAATTGGCTTTTTTTCTGCGAGTTGCATAGAAGAAAGTGTCCGGAATTTCAAAGCCATACACCCAGACATACAAAGCATGAAAATCTGGTCTGACAATGGCCCTCATTATAAAAATACATCTCTTGTCGTTTGGCTATGTAATCTGAAGAAACATACGTATGTCGAACTAAAAGAGTACAATAATTTTGAACCACAAGAGGGTAAAACAAAATTAGATAGCCATTATGCAATATTAAAATTTGCTTTTACAAGTTATCTGAAAGAGAAAAATGACATCACATCAACTGAGGGCATTTCAACAGCAGCAAAAGGAAGACTAAGGGGTACCCACGTGAACTAAGTCTACATAGACAGAAACAAAGAGCCGCTTTCTGCTACAACCTGGGCTGGCATCAGCCAGTACTTTTCTTTCAAATATAACTATAATGGGGACTTGGAAGAAATTATTGCACAAGAGCAAAACGGTTTGGAGCAAAAACAAAACTTAATGCATCTCGGGTGTCAAAACTGCGGAAAGAAGCATGTACTGTCAGTACTGGAGTTTCATCCAAATTTCCAGTATCTGAAGCTTCAAACGTTGAACCATTGCCTGAGAGGAAAAAACAAATATAACGAAAGAAACAAAAAAAAAAGAAAGTTTAGAAACTGAAAAGTCTGAGCCTCTTCTAAAGTTTGTCCTGAATGCAAAAAACATTTCCGCCGCCCAGGGAACATTCAAAGACACAAGGGAAGCAAGACTTTCAAGAGAAAAAACGATAAACAGGAAGAAAGTGATGTATTGCCGCATCAATCAAACGTGCAAAGAAACTACAAGAATTTTCTGTTGAAAAATCAAAACTTGCCCAAGAATTTGAAGGTTGCAGCCCAAGTTGTTTGGGACAATGAAGTAAAAGGAAGTGCATTCAAGAGCCAGCAACCAAAAAAAAAACACAGCGTTCGTTTCAATGAAAATCAAACAAGTATCAGGGTGGATTGCTATAATCAAGGCAAAGACAAGGGGAAACGCTTCACAGCGAAACAGTGTGCAGCTTTTGAATGCTGATTGTCCCAGTCATCAGGCTCATGTAGTCGGGCCTGGGTACATTCTGCCTGACTTCCGTTTTGTCTCTATTTCCGTCGCATATTTTAGCCAATCAAATAGTTGAGTTTTGGCGTCTGTCAATCATCTTAACAATGCGCTCAGAGGTATAGTTGTGTCGGGTTTTTTTGCTATTGCGTAGTCAAAGTTCCTTTACGCATTATGTGGAGTTCATTTTATTTCACGCATTTTTGTTGAGCTCATTCTTAAATTAAGAGCCCCTAGCCGGTAAGTGAAATTATGTTTTGTTGTAACTTTAGTTATTTTCAATAGGCTCGATTGTTGCTTTATTACGGGCTATAGAATTCCCAATTGTTATATTCACAACGAGTGTGCCCATGCTAGTTTAAGAGTTCATAAGAGGTCAATTACAGGACAAAGAATAGCTTTCATTTAAACAAACTTGTTCTATGTCGCTGGTTATTGTAGTGCTACGAAGAGAGAGATTGAGATTTTAACTTTTGTTGGCGTTGCACAGTACGGGTGTTTTACAGTTTCTCAGAACATTGCAAACCAAAGCCTTTGTGTATTTCGCAAGTTTATCATATTTTACCAGCAGATTTAGTTCTGTATGATTGCTATTAACCAAATGATTGCCATACTTTTTGTTTGTGCGATATTAGCTACACGCTATGTTACCTCGGTCTACTAAATAACAAACAGGTAGAAAACAGGTACAAATCACTGAAGACCTATACTTAAAAGACTGTCAAAATGACCTTCGTTCTGGATCAGAGCAGCTGGTAGCCCAGTTTTGGCATTCCTGTCATGAATTATGGGGAGGAAGTGCTGCTACAAAACCTTTCTAATTTGGAGAAGACAAGCAACTAAAGAAGGTCACGCAAATAAACAAGACATTTAAAGCCGCTTTCTTCCACATATCTAATATCAGAAGGGTCAGAAAGTTTCTCAGCTCTGATACTGTTCAAATTCTAGTAAATGCTTTTGTGACAAGCCGACTTGATTATTGCAATAGTATGTTATTCGGACTGCCTGATAATGAACTGCAGAAACTTCAGACATTACAAGACATCGCTGCTAGACTTATCTGCAACATCATCAAATTTGATCATATTGCTCCAACTTTATGTCAACCGCAAGCTGGACAGCTCCCACGCTTTACGAGTCCGTAAAGAGATTTCACCTTAAACTCCGAAACTCTAGAGACAGTCGCAGGTCAACACATCGAATTTGCAATCAAAGTTAACCCTCCATTTCAGTCGAAACGGTCTCAAGAGGAAAGTCAAATTGCTGCTTTGGAAATTTCATACTTGCTCTCAAAACACGTGATTGAGCATTGCAAACACGAATATGGGGAGTTTATATCTGTTAAATTTCTTCGTCCAAAAAGGGACGGTACTAAGCGTATGATTTCAAAACCTCAAACCAATATGTTGTTTACCATCATTCTAAAATAGATACGATATGGACTACGGTTGACATGATGAAATGGAACTGCTATATGGCATCTATCAACCTCAAAGATGCCTACCACTCTATAACTATTGATAGACAATCCAAGAAACATATTTTCCTAAAGGCTTAGCTCTTTGCCCACAAAAATTTACTAAGCTACTTAAACCTGTATACTCCACACCAAGACAAATGGGACATTTGTCTGTTAGCTATATCGATAACTCATGTTTGCTATCTGATTCCTATGAAACGTGTTAGAAATATTATTGACACGACAATACCCCTGATCGATTCGGGGTTTGTAATACACCCAGAAACATCATTATTTGTACCAACACGAGGGGTTGTCCTGGATATTGCCCAACCATCAATTAGACAACTAGCAAAGGGTTTAGGTCTTCTAACATCTAGTTTCCCAGGTGTAATGTATGGACTACTACACTACAGACATATTTAGTTAGATAAAATACAAGCCCTCAGATATAATAGAGGTAATTTTGAATGATCAATGTTGTTATCCTCTGATCATGCAATAAAGGACCTATAATGGTGGATACAATCAGTAGAAACGGCATACAATAATGCCAATCACGGGGTCCCTCAGACCACCATGACCACTGTTGCGTCAAGGAATGGGAGTGCGTGTTAGAGGGTACTCCCAATGGTGGCTGTGAAAGTTTCTGAAGAGCAAGAAAAAAATATATTAAAGCAAATATATACAAAAGCTTTACTTTTGCGTAGTTTTGATGCAGCTATAATCCAAAAGAACTTCTACCTTGATGAAATAGCCGAGGGGATTCCAGTGACTGTTGCGTATGACAACTATAAACGTGCAGTTGGAATGTCTACATTCGACCAGAAGATCAGTAGGAGAGATCAATTTTGCAAAAACTTGAAATCGGTTTTCCCAGGGGTCGTCTCAAAAATCACAAATAATGGTGACAGAGAAAGCAAGATATTAACTTCGTTATAATTATAAAACTGACGATCGAGGCTCATAATCAGATCCCCGAAGTTCAATACAACAATAGGCTTGGCCTCGATAGCTTATTTGTTTTTTAAAACTTTACTCAGCTTAGATCTTTAACTAAATAAAATTAAAGAATACCCAAAATAATATAACCCTGAATAATCGCTAGAAACAGTATCAAGAAAATGATTCAGGGAACCCATGGCGTACATCCGCGAGGATGAATTGATCAAAAAAGCACCCGCCAATTAACGGGTTTTTTATCTAAAAAACAATCAAGTTTTCGTTCCCCACATGTATAACATCGTAAATGTAATAAATTACTAAATCTCTTAAAAACAAAACGACAGAAACTGTAGGAGCTGATGGTTTTATGTGGCCTAACAGACGTATACAACCACTGACAATTAATTAAATATGTATAATAGATCATTTCAAAAGCTTTATTTGGTTTTTAAAAACCCCTCAGTATAACACATACATAATAAGAAGGGACAAGTGGCAGTAGGTAGATTTTAAACAGAGGCCCATTCAAACCTGCTCTGCTGAACTGGGCACCTCTGCATATAAATATTGCTGTAAATAAATAGATAAATGAAGGAAGAAAGAAACAAACAAAAAAGTATGAATCTAGAGAGTTTAATCGTGGGTAAAAAATATTAAAAGGACGGTTTGTATATATAGTTTCTATAGAAACATAATCATAAATAATTGCAACAACTGATAGTCTAGATCTGTAATAACCATTTATTCTAAAGACTTTTATGAAGTTATTTTACTTAATAATAACAACTTAAACAACGGTACACTAATTCAATTTATAGTAACACTTATCATTATTATAATAACTTCAATTAACAATTGCTAATTACATAAGTGTTTAATTGCTTTCTATTATGTATTGTCACGTAAATTAATTTCGAAATTTCAATATCATCAAAAATTTGGATAAGATGGATAAGCTACAAATAACTGACTGAAATCTATTGTACCTTTTAGTAGTGTTTCGAAATTGGTAGTAACGTCACTTTTTTATTTGCCCTTTAATAGCATTTTATGTGAACCTGGCAATAAAGCAGGAGAAACAAAAACTGGCCGCCCTCTGTCTGTGGGTATCAAAATATAGAGACACATGCGTCCACGATCAAACATATTGCAGCAGCCTACAAATCACTAGTATCAACACAACCTGCAAAGAGTACGGTGTGTAGTAAGTGGAGTGTGCGTAGTGTGCATATCACGTTCACGTCCGCGCGCAATTATTTACTGCATATTACATTAGGGCTTAGCGCCGACCCGCCAGCTACGCAGGGAAAGTTTTCAGCTTTCAATTGGTATTTTTGGGGTAATTTTAAAACCGAGATGTATTTTTTAGGATGTAAAAATCTTCATCTTTTGGTATTTGTAAGGGTATTTTGGGGACTTTTCCGACGGTCATCCCTCCCTTTTGACCCCGAAGTAC
>JAOBAT010144051.1:0-11304 GCA_026413305.1 Hydrozoanthus tunicans
TTTTGAAAGGCAACTTTGTTGCTCATTTTTAGAGGTCGTAAAAAGTTTAGAAACTCATTTTAATTCAAAAATTGTAGAAGCTTTAGTAGGCTATGCTGACTTACCAAAAATCATAACTTCACAGATTAGTATACAACTCGGCAATGACCCCGCAATGGCATCAACAATTTAAGCATTAGAGGAAGGTTTGTCTGTGTTAGCACGACCTTTAGTAGATTTTGAACACCATGGTGATAATTTTGATGTTAACATGCTTTTTGTAGTTCCTGAAATTTCAACCGAAGAATCATTCTGTACTGTCAAATACTTAAGCCCTTTAAAATTTAATATTTCTAATCAATGCTATACGGGCATGGTGACACAGACCCATCTTGCTTTAATAAATTGCAAAAATTCACAAACCATGATCACTGTTGAGGCACCTTAAAGTGTTTTCAAAATGGGATAACAGTTTTATGTCCAGCTAACATTTTAAAATGTTAAGAAACATACCCTGGTTAGGCTATCCTTGGAACCCTGATTTCAAGCTCCCGTACCTCGTCATCATGTGCCTGCAGCAAACTGTGATGGACTACACCCACTTGTCTTTCTTGGCGGTCGTTACTTCCTGTCCACTACATCAGGAACTTTAACTTTAAATACCGGAACACTTGAACTCTCACCTTTGGTCGTGTATAACTTTACGTTTACGTCTAATTCGACAGCATGAAAACTGGCCTTACAACCTGTCCCGAGAGACTTGGAATAACACTGCCGATTTTCACCGCTGATACGATCCATTATATTCCTTGGCAGATTGATACGGACCCTAATCTTCTCAGGCTTCATTACAAGTCCTTGTATATTCCGCCAGACACCAAAGTCAATAAAATACTTTTTAACGCCTTGGATAATCTATACAACCAACTCGACCTTCAGTTGGCCCAAACTATTGACGAGGCCAACAGAAAGACTGATCAAAGACATTCTTCTCTACACCGCTTTCGCTTTGTCGTTAACAAACTCCCTTACCCTGGTGATTGGCGTTTGTGTTTTACTCCGCCGATCTCACTAACCTCTTCTGCCGGTACCAGTTACCACGCAATCTCAAGCAGCACCATCCGAGTCAAACTCCCCTACTGAACCAGTACCAAGACGCAAGTCCCGCTCCAAGAAACACAACTGAAACACCTGCAGTCGTCCTTTACAATACAAAACGGAACCCATTCCTCTTCAAGAATTTTCAAATGGCAATACTCCTGAATCTTGAAAAACTTTGAACTTTGCTTGAACTTTGTCATAGCACAAACTTGAACGCCGAACTTTTAACTGCTAGTCAGGAACTTTATCACCTATTTTATTGGTTTAGCTTAACAAACTGTAAGTATGAACCTTATATTACAGTTACCACATGATAATTATTCGCGCGAGTATTTCTGGGAACAACTTTATTATATAATATATAAATTGTAGAGTAACCAGTTTTCTAGATAGAGCTAACCTTTCAGAAAACTATTGTTCTTAATGTAAAGAGCAATATGCAGAAAACGTTACTTGTCTACCAGACATCATGTCACCAAAAACTGTAAATGTTTTACTAGACCTCGTGGGCCTTCCAATCGGAGACAACCCCCCTAATCTTTGCTGGCTTCACCATGATGTCCTTGACTCCATCAAACTCTGTCGTCTATTGGACATCAACGAGAATTTTCTTTTTAACCATGTTGCCACTGCTCTCAATATTGAAACAATTTTTCTGAACGGATTCGTCTTCCCAATCATTTCAGAACTTTATGGTTCAAACTATCAAAAAACAGCAAATTTAATGGTATTTGCTCTGCAACGATCTTCTGCTACTATTTAACAGGATCACTCCAGTAGAACTGCATATAAACAGTCTTGAGAGCAGGCAAGAACAAATAATTCAATCTTTCGGTTTTGAATTTTTTCACAAGTATAGCAACATATTTTCTCTTTCTAGTCGTACATTACATAATTTTAACTTACGCGTTTCCTTATTGTCTAAGGCCACCGCTGCCTTCGGAAAAGGAGGCCGAAACAATAACCAAACTTGTTTACTATCACTTTTCGAAATTGATGCAAAGTCACATCTTGCACATTGCGTTAGGTTCGCCCAAAAAAACGCTAATGCGGACACATATACAATAACAAAAAGTACAAGATTGACCATCCTTAATGTTTTCGCGCACAATTTAAACAATTAGCTTATCTATTACTTTTAGATTATGTCAAAACAAAAAAACAAAAAACAAAACCGAGGGAAAAAAATACAAACAAACAGACAAAAATACTTCAAGTGCATTTTTAGAAACAGCAATGAACCGCCTATACATATTTGTTGATCAAGTTTATATGAATGATAACAATTTGGTTACATAATAACCTTGTTTATACAACTTTTATCGTAATTAAGACTTTAACATATTTATGTAGATCATATTTATGTCGATAATTGTTAATTATGTTAGTATTATCTTTACTTGAATCGCGTCTTAGTTAAAGAAACTCCACAAGTTTCAGCGGGATGCTTAAAATTAGGGAAAGGAGTCATGTTAGGTAACAAAAAGTGAAAAAGAGTATCATCACCTTTTGACGAGATCCTTTAATAACTTTTAGTCCGCCAGTATTTACTCTTAATGCGCTCAAAACAAAACCACTTAAAACACCAAGTGTTGAAAAAATAAAACAACAAAGGGTATCTATAGGTATTTTTCCTTTTCCATTCATGATGGCTTCAGCTATGACCATCATGATTGGATAATGGTCTGTTTTGACTGAAAAACAAGGTATATTAGGATAGTCAAAAAATGAGGTTTTCTCGTGGGAACTCTTTGTAGCTCCTCCCTTTTTTAAAGAGTGTCCAACGCTTTGGCGTAAACTTGAAAATTAGTTTTATCGTTTAGAATAATCCTTTTTCACTTATACTTTAGCACTCAGGGGTGTTAAGGCATGGCTCTCAAACGGAATTCATGAAGAAAAACAAAAAAAATAATAAAAAAATAAAGGCATATCGAAAAAGTTCTAATTTGGCATAGTTATGATGTTGATCATTTGACATTTTTGCATCACCTTAGTTGTCATGGTAACAGTCACGTGACCCGATTATGGGATTTGAAACAATGGGAAAAACAGTTTTTGTTCTCGAGGGTTGAGTGAGAGGACAACGTTGTTCAAAATCACTTGCTTTCATTTAGGAAAACTGGCAATACAATGGGGAGTGTTACTATAATTGGAAATTCGACATTAAATCGTTTTGTTTGTGTGAAATGACTAGATTATTTTTTGATACCCGACGCAACACGAGATCGATGTATTTATTTGTTTCTTTATTCTATTTACACACAATAAAGTATAGTTTTCCAATTAGAAAAGCACAATCTAAAGCAATGAAAAGTCGATAAGCAGCAAACTCTGTTAAAATACTTTGAATATCCATTAACACAAAGGCAATTTCCTAACTAAGAAATTCGAGGAAACTTTTGCCGCCATCTTGGTCACGTAGAACGAAGACTGCGGTACGTCCAAACAGCGGTTGACTTCAGTAGCGGAAGTTTCCATGGATACGTTGTCAACCTAAAAGAGAAAATGGCGGATGATTCTTCATGGTTTTAGTACTAACAGTACTTCAGAAAATATCAAAAGCAAATTTTTCTGTTGAACATAACGAATTCCAAATTAGCTAGTTATCATTTGCTGTTTAAGACATGGGCGATGTACTTTTCAAGCACAGAGAAAGGAATTAACTGTCAGTAGCGGCAAAATACTTGTGTTCGATTAGAGATTGAAATAAAATAAAAAACCCAATAAATTATAGTCTTTTGAAATAATCTTACGGTGTAATCTATACCTTAATTTCTAATATATGATGTATTAATAGAAAGTATGTGCACGCGTAAGTATCAAATTTAGTTTAGGCGGGAAGTTCGAGTTACAGTTCGCTCGATTTGCACGGTGCTCTTGATTCTCAATATTTCGTTCTAGTGTTAGTCTGAATGTCTGGGACATTCTTATGTCCAAATAGCTGTGGGTTCGGAAAAGTTATTGCAGTAGAAGTTGCAAGAGAAGTTTCAAGTTCACTTAGGAAAGAAAGCGGTGAAAGTGACACGAAATATCGAGCTCGTGTGAAACAAGAGCAATTCCAGCAGTACAAGAACGAGTTTGCTGAAGTTGGAGGGGAAAGGTTTAAAATAGAGTTTTCAAGTTTTCACAAAAAACTTCCAAATCTAAGGGAAAAGTTCAGTAAATGGAACTTTAGAAAAAAGCACGAGAAAAATATTTTTCTTCAAACATTTTCTCGGGAGCAGTGGAGGAAACTCACTATAGCGAGACGAAAAGAACATAGTCTAGCAAACTGCAAAGCCTGTGCAATTCGACACGCCACCGAACAGGCATATTTCCTTCCACAAGTTAAATCCATAGTTTTAAAGGGAAAAGCGAATGCAAACCCAATTTTTGTGGCAGAAAAGGAGGGTGAAAAGCTCAGGAGTGAAGAAAATACTATAAAACCACTCAAGAAAGATATAAAAAACATTGCCAAAACAATCCACAACAAAGTAGCACCAGCATTCGAGACAACATTCAATACAAGCTTTGCACAAGCCTTGACTAAAGTTCCTGAGCTGAATTTGCAACACAAGGACAAAAATGAAAGAAGAAAAGATAGGAGAAACAACTATAGGCAATCTAAAGAAAATATTCAAAAGCAAATGGAGGAAAGTGCTTTTCTTAGGTGAGTAAAACATTTTTAAAATGTGATTTGGTTATAAGAGAATTACAACAAAGTAGATATATAACTGATGACTTAAGAAGTACACGAAATAATAATAAAAAAAAGAAATAGAGTTGTGAAGTTGGATTGAAATTTAATTTACAAAACAAGATTAATAAATCTTAAATAACTCAGACTAGTAATTATTAATAAAACCCATTTCTTATTTGTTCTTTAAGACTTTAACTTCACAGGGGAACTGAACAAAAAGCCCTGTATTTGACAGAAAGATGGCCATACAAAATAAAAATTTACTTACTTAATTGTATATTTAGTTATAACAAGTTTATAATTGTCATAATTGCCTTTTCCAGATTGTATGGCAGTGGGCAGTCCATAAGTGGTTGGCAAAGAAACAGGCTGGCAATGTCTTTCGAATCAAAAGCAGCGGCAAAGAAGCGTAAACAACCAATGGAAGATGAGGGGAATGTGCCATCAAAAAAGATCAAAAAGAAAGATCACACAGGAGTCTTAGATTCCATGATCTGGGACAAGCAAGCCCTTAAGCAAGAGGTAGAAGGCTATGGTGACAACCAAGAATTTAGCTGGAGTGAGCTGGCAAGGCGATATAAAGTGTACAACAGGTCTGGTGAGCCTGCAAAGAACGGTGGGCAAATTGTTAAAGAATGGCTATTATCTCAAAGTGTGAACCTAAACCGCTTCACAAGAAAGATACAACCAGTTAGAGTGAGAACAAGAAGAAAGAAACGAAAAGGACCTGGGGGAGAGATTCCTATTCCAACAGAAGCTCATCCATCAATATTAAAGCAGCAACTTGCAGAGAAAATTCAATCTGGAGAGTACACTATTGAAATGATTGTGCCAAAAAAGGTAATAGAAACAATCCTTAAATTAAATAAAAAAATTAATGATTAAAATGATTAAATTAACATTAACTATCTACATGGCATATATCAATAAATTGTTTTCTTATAGCTTGAACATTAGGTTAGCTAGGACAATAACATAATAATTGTGTCTTTTTGGTTAAGTTCTGGTATAATTTAAAACTGGATTTAAATTTTTTATGAAGTAAAATTAAATTTGAAATATTTAATTAACAGTGGACATGATATGAATATTAATTGATTATTATAAAGAGGAGTGAGAATCATGTAAGTGGTAGCAAAATCTTTTTATTATTATTAAGGAACAAAAGCGAAAGGAGAAAATTAAGCCCTAAAAAGCAAAGGTCTAAGTGACAGATAATAATTAACTGTGACAATGAAGCAGGAGAACCAGAGGAATTAATAATAGATACTTTAAAATCAAACTAGAAATGACAAATATAATTTTAAGGCAAAATGATAATGATGCGATAGCTGGTTAAATAACTAAGTACCATTTTTTTACCTTTGCTCAATTTCAGTACAAAAAGATCGTCTTAACGAAGGAATTCAAGGTGGAAACAAGAGAGTTCACAGTTGAAGGAAGAAAGGCCCCTTTGGAAGACATTAGAAAGAAAACTCTTCAGAAGCACAGGGCCTACATGAGATACAATTCTGACAGTTACTTTGAGAAAATCTCTGAGAAAGAGTTGAAGAGCAGGCTTGTGGAGCTTGGGGAATTCTCTGAGGATCTCTCCACTGATGAGCAGCGAGAGAAACTGAAATCCACTGAAAGAACACGGCATTTTATCACTTGGCTCGACAATTCATGTGTTGCTAACCATGGTTATTTAGTTTGCCTTGCTACCATCCTTTATGACCAAACTGTGTTCTACACATCAGAAGAGTATAAAATGAAGACTGGACAGACAATAAACATTCAAAGTATTATTGAAACTCCAGAACTTCACTTTATTGCAAGGTGTGGCAGCTCAGATGAAGAGCAGCTGGCATATGTTGAGACACGCCTTCAATGCATACAAGGTTTAAAAACCCCTGTAACATCGCATAGTGCCATTCACTTCACAGACATCCTTCGACTAGGCCATGGAGATAGCCCACAGCGATCCTATGAAACAGGTCAGCAGAAAGGTGGACACTACTTCTGTTCTTCTTGTGGTGTCCATTGTGATATGGTATATCAGCTGGGCTACACCCTTAACTGCCCCCTCCGAACACTTGAAGACAAACAAAAAGTTATCCTTAAGGGAGTAATTGCAAGAAGAAACTCTGTCCTTTTAAAGCCCAAGCCTCTTTATAACCTCTCAGCTTGAGCAGGAATTAGCTTCTCGGGGAATCTATGAAGAAGGCAATAAGCAGCAACTCCAGAAACTCCTCGAGCAGACCCTCTGTGGTCAGAAGCGAGTACCTGCCCTACTATTTAACAACCCCCAAGCCAAACTGAAAGATCTATCTCTAGAAAAATATGAAGTTCTCCCGGTGGAAGCGCTTCATGACGTTGGACACCACATTGAAAATGTCCTCACAGAACTGCCAACACATTTGAAACCAGCAGAGGCAAAGATAATAGAATATTCTCTCACAGTGTGCCTTGGTGACAAGGAAAACAAGAGGGCATCTGATTACAGAAGTGCCTTAGTGAAGCTGACAGCAGTCGCTGAGCAGTCAGATAAACTGTCTCATGAAGCCCTTGCTATCCTTCAAACTCTTTGTGAGATACAAAGACTGTTATATGCACCAGATCACAAAAGATCCCCAGCCCTTGTACTTCGATATTATAATCAGTCTTGGTACCATTCAATCATCCTCAGAGATTTCATCCAAGATCCAAAGAAGCTTACAATAAGAAAGATGTTTGGTACCTATTTCCACAATCTAAGTTCACATGGTGGCATTATGTTACGGTTGATATCTGGCCAAGCTGCAAATGCAGAGCAACAAGAGCGTATATTCAATCACATAAAGAAAATTGCAAATCACACAAGCAACTACCATCCAGGTCAGATCATGCCAAATTTGTTTGTTCGCTTGCAGGCTGAAAAAGAGATGGGGCTTCATGAGGATGATGCTGAACAACAACAAGCAAACATCAGCAGTCTTGCCAAATGCCTTAGACCACCAACCAATACCCGAATCCCTCTCAACTCCATAAGAAGACACAGCCGAGACTGGCAAGCTCATCTCCAACAAATTAGTGATTTTCTGGTCGAAGGAAAAGGCATTTGGTGGAAAAAAGATGAGGAAGCCATCGAGTTTTATGATGTTTCAAACAGTCCTTCTCCTCTGGCTGCTGGCCCAAGATTACATCACTTCCGATCAAGTTCTTTTCCCCAAGAAAGTGCTTACCTAAAGCAGTGCTGGGAGAAGTGCCTGCAAGATGTCACAATAATCCCCACCCACATTCTTCAAATTGATCAACCAGATGGTACAACTAAAGTCACTCACACTTCATTCTATGGTGACAAGCACAACCCAATCCTCTAACAACACTCCCCAAGCCAGCTCTGTTTCTCATTACCTTGAAATTGTACCCCCTGACCATGCATATGGTACAGCACAAACAGACTCAAACCTCGATGAAAGATTTGAGACAATTGTAAATGATACTGTTTCTGAGGATGAAGCGCAAGATCTTATTCCAACTGAAGATGAAGTAATTGACATAGGGGAAAATGATTCTACATATATTGCTACAACAAGCACACAAATGGAAGGAGCAGACTTAGCTTCTCATAATACCCAGCAAGACTCAAATAGTATTAATAACCAAACAAAAGATCACGATGAACTAGAAACACAGTTATCAACTGCAGCAAAGCAGCCAATTACTCAACCAATACACTTAACAACTACCCCAGCACAAGCACATGTACATAATCTAACAAAAAAACATTATAGTTTACAAACTCGTCTTGGGAAAGCATTAGAGGTTGTTTTAAACAAAACTCCTGAGGTAGAAAATATTGACCGACTGCGCCATCAACTGAAGTTATTGCAGCAAAGTTCAAACAAATCCTTTTTCAGACAAAGTCAAGAAAAATACCTTAACTCTTTGACACAAATTCAGACACAAGTTTTAGCACAGAAATCAAGATCAGAGAAAGAACTTCAAAAATGGGAAAAATAGTATTTCCTCAACCATAACTTAACCTCACCTTCTTATGAAACTATGAAAACTGATGAAACAGCCTCCATTCATCTGAAAAAAATCAAATATGCACAAGCTTTGCTTAAAGAGTGGAAAATACAGTTTTAATCTTACTGTTATTTTGATTACATTACTGTTGATGATGAGTGACATTTTTCTATATATATATTTTTTTATCATTTTCAGTGTGCAATTACATACTGTACCCCAGGTAAATAATTATTGTTACATGGTAGCAAAGTTCTAGCTCATGAAACAATAAGAATCAGAACTATTTCATATCATTATAGTGAATGGCATGCATATGTTTCATTTACTTTTAAAATGCATGCCCCTATATAGCTATACACCATAAATTTCAATTAATCAATCTTGTTAAGATGAGTTTTTCCTAATATTCAATAAATAAGACCCAGCAGGGCCTTTTCTTGAGACTCAATCCTGATCAAATTAAATGTTGCACTTATCAAAAACAATCATTTTTCTCTACCACTGTATGAAATTATGAAATAATATCTTAAAATAAGATTGAACTATATATAAATTATTATATGAACAATATAAGCTAGCGAAAACTCTATATTAATCAATTTGCAGCTCAGTATACTGTATCAGTGATTATATAATATATATGATATTTACACTTAAGTTGCATATAGGTTTCTGTTATAGAGCAAAACTAAGTTCTGGGCCAATTCATTCCAAGCTAGTTGTTCAAAGAGCAATAATAACCCACGGTAGATATATAAATTCTTAATTTAATTTTTACATAATGTTTGTGCATATTTCTTTAAGTTTTACAAATTCTGACCAAGCAGTGTTTCTAAGCAAAGCAATTAAACCTTCTTTGTAAACTATCAAGAGATACACACTTGTTTCATTTTTTTCCTTAACCAAAGGTTATGTAAAGTTTATATATTAGCCGACCGACTTTGAACAACTGGGCCCCTGTTTTGTAAATAACCTAGATATAAAATAATAAATGCCTACAAACTTTGGACCTTGAATTGGCACTTGAAAAATAAACAAAATATCCATGGCAAATTGCAAGCACTATATAATAGACTAGAAATATACCATATACACCTTCAGAAACAATAAATACGTGATCATTGAACAACTGGTTTTAAAAGTTCTTGACTAACTCATTTATAAGCTTTTTCGAGGTGGTAAATCGATCTCTATACAAATTTATTTAACGATGTACGTATGTGTCGATATGACTAAATGTTTGAACTTTATTCTTTAAAAATCGACAGGCTTATCGCTTAATATTTAAGAAATGACCAAAATATAAAGATGAGTTGAGATTGAACAAAAGATACTTAAGACATCGTAAAAGGAAAATTAACTTTCCTCAACAAATAATGTACAGGCATACGATGCAAAACTCACGTACCTTTTTGAAAACCCTTGCAGTTACGACTCCCAGCTAGCCGGCTCGCCGTCGTTTCCTTTTAAAACCCTGCCACTCTCCAAGATAATCGCTCCGCGCCTCAGTTCTCCAACACAAACGCGACTACATCTTCGAAATGACGCGCAAGAAAACATTCTTTCTTTCCTATGCATACTGAACTTTAATAGAAATCTTTCACACTGTACACGAGCTCGACACAGCTCGAAAGCGACGCGACGCCATTTGCTGAGCAAAACTCTGTTACCACGACAACTTCGTATCCAGTCCCCGCGCACAAAAAACTTTGCTGGGGGCAAAACTCAATTTAAGAGCCATGCCTTAACCGCGCTGAGCAGCTCCCTTCATACAAACGTAATGAAAGGTTTGGTCTGATTAGTTGAGAAACTCACACTTTATTTTGCCTAGAACTCAGGAACAGGCTGGCCTAAATCATAGAAACTTTTAGACACCTAAACGGTAAAAGTGCGTCAATCTTGTTTATGCACAGTACTGGAATTTGGATTTTGGGACACTAAGTTAACCTTGGCCGAACTTGGGGGCGTGTGCTAACCCAAATGTTCATGAGTTTGCATAGTTTTCGTGAAAGAAAACTAAAACAACTATGACGAACATATTTCTAAGAACACCAGCTTTTTCTTGATATCTAAGAGATAGTTTTTCATAACTTCTTTAAGCAGTTTGGTTCTGCACGTAAATAACCTATTGATGTCATAACTGAGACGCAATGTGTCTCAAACTTTGATGAATTACAGTCACTTCGTAAAACTATATAAACTTCTGCAAATCCGACCTTATTCGGGCATTTAATTCACGACAAATAAAGAGCGAACCGGTAACCTTGAAAGCATCCAAGCGAGTGCTCTATCCAATGGACCAAAACCCTCTATAACACACTTATAAGCCCAGTTTTAAGCATTCCCTTGTGCTCAGTATTCGCCATTCCGTGGTTGCGCGGGAGACTGGGTCAAGTAGCGCTTTGCAAAGCATCTTGGGGCTGTTTTGGAGGACGATCGAAAATGGCGTCAAGCGAAGAGTCGGAGTTAAGTTACCTGGTGCAGTGCTACCAAGACCTCCGGAATATTGTGCAGTTGGGATACTAAAACGTTGGCTGTCTTGTAGGGGA
>JAOBAT010144062.1:0-11303 GCA_026413305.1 Hydrozoanthus tunicans
ATTAAGATTTTCTTTTAAAATTAACTAGACATGTATGTTTTATATTGTATGGGGATTATCTTTAATTGTAGTTTTTGACTTGCAATTGTGAATTGAGCATGTCTGCTCCTCTTTTTTATCTATATTCAAAATAATAAAGACTGTTAGTATAACAACTCTTAATATACTGGCTAGGGAAAAAATTCACTGGGCCTCCAAAGGATCAAGGAAACCAAGCTCATGACAATCATTTGCCCAACCATTTCAATAAGTTAAATCAAAAGGGTTTTGCAGTTTACATTCTTGATGATTATTTTTTTCATCTGTCCTCTGAGGTTAGGCAGGCATTTCTGCATTCTAGTTGTAATGCTAGTTCTGATTGGTGGTGGTGTTGTTGTACAGGTAGTGTACACAGGTGAATAATACTCACATTCATCATCAGCTGAAGCAAGACGTTTTGA
Source organism: Hydrozoanthus tunicans (assembly GCA_026413305.1). NCBI lineage: Eukaryota > Metazoa > Cnidaria > Anthozoa > Zoantharia > Hydrozoanthidae > Hydrozoanthus > Hydrozoanthus tunicans. The sequence continues at coordinate 441 of JAOBAT010144062.1, forward strand.
AGCAGCTTTGTTATACTACAGTTTAAGCACTGTTACATGTTTTTTTTTGGCAAAGAAGCTTTGTCTTTAAAATTGGCATCAAGTCAGATACCTTTAGATGAGCTAATTAGAAAAGTTCTTAACAACAACTCTGATAAAGATTTCAATGGAAATTTGTCAGATGAAAGCGAGAATGAGCTTTCTGAACATCCTGAAAGTGAAGACAGTGAATCTAGCCTTAACGACAGAAATTCATCAGAATCAGAGGTTTCAGATGCTGAAATTGGTATGTTTACATGATTTGGGGAGTTCAGTTTTAGTTTACCACATTTTGGGACATTAGTTTTTACGGTTTTACAGTTTTTTATGTTTTGAAATGACAACTCATTTTCAGGTGTAATTCATTGTAGGCAAAGAAACAATCCAAGATCACTTGCCGCTACGGAATGATCAGAGACCAAGATGATGGGGAGATGGTCGATCATGAGGAAGGGGTCATAGTTGAGTGGTTGATCATTGACCCAAACATTGCCTAGACCCTATCAATAAACTAGAACTATCAATAAACGAACTCATGATTGGAATTTATTTCCTTATGGGCATTGTTCAGAAGCCTTCAATTAATATCATTTTGACAAAAGGGAGATCTTGTTGCAATGACTTGGCAAGATAGAAAATTAGTTCACCTCATTTCTACAGTTCCTGTTGGAGTTGCAGTTGGAAAAGTAAATCGTCAAGTGAAAGAAAATGGCGCATGGCAGGTGAAGGAGTTCAACTCTCCAGAAATGGTCAAAACCTACAATCAGTTTATGGAAGCTGTAGCTCAGAGAATTGACTATTATAAAATACATTTCAAAACATCAACCTGGTATATGGCTTTGTTTTACCATTCTCTTGAACAGTGCTCTCTAAATGCCTTTGTCATTGAACAAGCCACATCCGCCAACCAGAAGAGCAATCGCACCATGTTACAGCTCCACAGTGAGATAGCTGAGCAACTAATTGGTGGTAGGACATATCTGAAGAAAATGGGTCACCCGTCCACAGCAATGCCTGAAGAAACCAGATTCAACAGTGAAGAATTCCACTACCTCCAAAAGGCAGATTGGGCTAAGAGTTGTGTTTTGTACAAACAGGATGCTCGTGTTGTATGGAAGTGCTTATTGTCTGAACATCATATGTTTGTTGACCCATGCTTTCATCACTAGGGAGTTTTTATTTGATGATTCACGTAAGAACAGATGTAAAAGTGGAAGAAATGGACCAAAAACAGATTCTATCTGATAGAAACACTGACAGCTCCTTGCAACATGAATAAGGGGTTGCCATGACAACACAAAAGCTTGACAAAGAAGAGAAAGAATTTAGCAAGACAGCACTCAAACTGGTAACTTAAAATGTAACTAAAATACAAGTTTCACATCATTTTTATTGAAAAGTTCACATTCATTATTGTGACAAAAAATAGTGAAATTTCTCCTTTTTAAGGCAACTCTGACACTGTGTGAACTTAGATGAAGCCAGAATTAAAGTTTGATATTCGTTCATGCTTGCAGTTGTTGTTGTGTGGCTGTTCATGCCTCCAACTTACACATAGATGAAAATTATTCATGAAGGGAGTTGAAAATTTTCTTCACAAATTATAAATTATAGTCAAGGTGTTTAAGACTGAAGAAAATACATCATTAAAGTTTTGTTGGCATTTGTATCAGAACATGAGCTGTTTTTGTGCCAGGCTATCATTTTATTTGCAGTAATTCATACCAAACTAAAATTATTTTCAATTTTCATCAGATTCTTTCATACGATCATTGATTGTTTCAACGAGGCAGCACTGGCATAGGTCAGCATTTTCAAGTTATAAATTACTTTGTGTATCCAAAATATAGTGTACCCAGAGCACATGGCTAAATGCAAGTGAAGCCGAGGGTAAGCAGAAGCAATCAAGACAGCTAAATCAAGTTTTTTTAGGTGGTGAAAGCACACCAAGGTCAAATGATGTGGAAAATAAAGAAGCATGGAACTCATTTTGTATACTGCTACAGGCATTTCCAGAAAAGCTCTCAGTTTGGGACTTCATAATTATACACTAACAGTAACTGTCTTTCAGTTTTCAACATACTGTGCACATAGTGACAGCCCTCGTTGGTAGTATTTCCATATGTTTTTTCTTCTTTGAACACAATAAAACATTAAAAAACTGTGGTTGAAGCCTACCTTTTGCTCCTTTATGTGCAAAACCCGTTTTTAAAGGGATAAAAGAGTTCAAAAACTGTTTCATGGAGCTTTCCCCCTAACAACCCAATAAAATTGCTTATTATAACTATTAAGTACTTTAAGAAATTGCATAATTTAATGCATAATACCTAAAAAAATGAAATAATTTACTGCATAATTAGCCTAATAATGCTGCATAATTTTTCATCACTTAACATCTGAGGGCCTGCAAAATTGTATTTATTGCCAGTACATGTCCAATTAAGTAATTTCCACTACTTCCTATAGATTAAAAATATGTGTACTTCCATAACATTCCAATACTTTATTTTAATGACTTTCCCAATAAAAGGTATTTAAAAACATTTTGAAAACCCAAGAAAATTCAATCCAGTGGTACTATTAACTAAAGGCTTTTGTCAAAATGTCTGGAGCTGCTGGATGAACAATGAACAAAATGTCAAAACAAAGCTGCCTTTTATTTACATCATCACAACCATGGTCTGTTTCAGCAATTTGATTGCCAAATGATGATCAACCTGTATAGAAAGCTAGCAAGAAATTCTGCTTGATGCAGCTTAAAGAATTCAATTGGTTAGAATGTATAAAGGTTCAAATAAGATGATATCTTTGCTGTGAAGCCAAAAAACCATCCCAATGACAAGTGGTTGCAGAAACTTTCAAAAGTCAACACTGACTTGCCATTTAGAAAGTTAAAGTACATGGAAACCACGTTACAGAGACTCATTCAACCCAATCTATACAAAGAGACCTATGAGCCTGCCTTCACAACAAATGAAGAAGGCATCTTGGCAGTAACAAGACAGTGTGCAAACATTGCACTATATACAGAAACACAAGGTTGTAAATGTTTTTTCCAACACTGTTATTAAAGAAAGATTAAACTAGAAACACTGGTTTGTTTACAGAACTGTTCCTATTTCAAATAATTTATGTTCCCTTCAGCATAAAAAATTTGCTGTTTTGTCCAACAAAAAGAAATAACTTTGAGGTCAATTAGTAGACTATTTGATTTACAAAGCCTAATTACTGTAACAAAGAGGAAAAAATAAAACAAGTAGTTATTCATGAATATCAAAAGGAATATCTAGGAAATGGAACCATTATTAAATGGCTTTGAAATGTTGAAAAGAAAATGAGATGATAAATGTTGAGTTAACCTACTTGTGACTACATTTACGGCCGCGGCGCGGCGAAATATAGGCAGACTTTTATGTTAACTTCATCAACAACATTCATGGCCTTTTTATTTCACACTTGTGAAGTTTTAGTGGAGCAAAAGGGTCTTTCTAAGTCTTTTTTTTTCTTACTGGGAAGATGCTATGCGGATTTTTCTTGGAGCAGCGGGCGTGCGAAGAGCACTTTTCATTTACGGTCACGACTGACAAGTGGAAAATTTTGCAATTGTGTCAACTAAAAGTCCTTCCAGTTTTAATATCTTTTTTTCGGGAAATTGATAAGATTAGTTGTCAATGAACTCAAAATTGAGTTTCCTTTTACAGTGCAAATGACTGGACAACATGTAACATGTTCATTCACAGTCGATTTGTCCGGCGATGTCAGTTGACCGGCCGATATTTCGAGCCCTAAACGCTCTTTCAATAAGAAGCTAATAAGCGATTTGAAAGTGAAACATACAGTCACGAGCTTTAAAATTCTGAAATATATTGCTGTTGCTCTCTTAACTTGAAACTTAAAACCCTGTATAGCTAGTCACAATGTTTGACATACCCAAAATGTGTGCAGCTGCAGCATACGACATTTTCCCATCAATCTTTCAACTTCGGATTTCTTAATCCATGGTCTCTCTCCGCCACATTAGTGTTCCTAGCTACTCATTGCTGTTTCCCCCATAGAGAAAGAATGTCAACTCTCAACTCCGGCCATTCTTTAACCTTATAAACTCTTCAAGTCCCTTCAGATTTGCAAACCGCGCCGTGGCGACCGCCGTGGCATGTTTGTACGGCTAGTTTCAGTCCCGCTCCACCATATCCTATCGCGCGCGTATTTTTTAAAATATGTCTAAACTCAAATTGATTTACGCCAAAAACATTTTCTACGATACGTTCACAAGAAAGATGAATGCAGCAAACTTTAAATCAGACACTATACATTGTTTTAGTAACACTACCATGTCATATATTATTATAAATATATTCAGCATGAATCGAAGTAATGATGACAGAATAATTATATAGTATACAGGGAATGCTATGATTTCAAAAATTTGAATCGAAAATAACAAAGCGGCTGCCAAAATTAAGGTTAACTTCGACTTCGGTGACACGCCCAAACAAGCCCTTTTTTTGCCATGTTCTAATCGATTTCAAATTTTAAACTCACTAAGCACAGACCAAATACTTAACTTAATACATCATTGGCCTTCCTACCGCGAGTTTAACACCCCGTGATACGATTTGTTGCGACTCAACTGTAGCTGCAAAGTGGGCTTGTTGGCTCCCTAAAAGTTGTAGACGCTGACGGCCGCTGATTGGAGCGGTTTGTATTGGTCCTCTTTTCTTGGCTTGCTCCTTCTTTTTCACGGCTCTATCCTCCGATCGGGTTATTCTTTTTTCACCATCTGTATCTGAGGTTAGCCCGTCTGATTAAAGTATTCCTCAACTGTGGCCCAGCCACATTGGCTTTTATCGGCCATTTTGATTTGTAGCGATCGCGCTCCTTGTGCTAAACTGCCACGTCAACCGCGAGTTATCTTGATTAAACAATTACAAAAGACAGGTATAGATAGCAATGGAAACTGAATCCGTTTTCGTTGACATTACATGTGCAATAACACGTCCGGTGGACGTCTTAAGAAGTCCCTGCTTTTCGTTTGCCAACTTGAACAACAAAATAAAGTAAACTGCATGGATTAATTTGGAGCTAAAGTGATAATCTGAAAGTACAACCGGCTTTTATAATAGTAATGCTAATTAAAAGCATGAGAATTTGTATGAACAAAGGTATATAAATCTATGCAAAATATCCGCGTAGAAAACCATTATCTCCCATAAGACTTCGTAACGTAGATTATTTGTAGTAACTGGAGACCGCTATTAATGGGGAATAATCAGCTTTCATTATTCATTAGCACCAAACGTTCATCTCGTCGCGTACTTTAAAGAATACACAACGCTTAAACTACCGCTTTTCAACTATAGCAACTCTCGAGGTTTTTAGTATTTTTCATTCTTCTAACAAAAAATCGACAGTTCTTCTCTTAGCGAGACAAGGCATATATTAAAAATTTTCAAAAACTCAGTGCTCCAAAGTTATCTTCTTAAATTGTTGTATGAAGACCTAAACATTTTAAGAATCTAGTGTAATGTCGTTGTTGTAGTCATATAGTTGTATAATTACCGTGTTTTGATAGACACGCGCGCGCGCTGTCGTGTTGACGAACACACTGCTGTATAAGTCTGTGCAACTTATTCCACAATAAATGATTTATAAACGGTTAAGCGGGGGAGCGAATTACAATATGAAAGAGTTCTAACACAAGATATTTTTTGAAAAAGTATTTCGATTTCTGCGTAATATTTTAAAGAAGATAATGTATAAGGAAAGCACCAGGTACAAGAGGTGGGGCGGAGAAGGACGTGCAATGTATAGAAAATACAGCAAAATAGGTGTCTTTCCTGGCGTTCTATGAGACAAAAAACTCATGCTGTAGGTTTACACATACAGATTCGCTTTTATTTTTTTGGAAATGATAAGAACCAGAAGACAATCTGAATTCAGAAACACAGCAGTAAACCAAAGTTCTCAATAATCTAGATCGATAGAAAAAATAAAATAATGGTAACATTTCTATTCCGCTTGATCTTCGCTCCCGAATTAATGTGTGCAACGACAAGAATCCTAGAAATATCAAGACCGTATGACAATTTCAAAAATTAAAGCTATTAATTACACAGTCATAATTGACTATCTCAGAGCTTAGCCGCCACGCCCGAAGGTAACCTGGCTAGTTTAATTTAGCGCGTTTACAATGAAATCATGACGTCATATACAATTACTGAAAAAATTCTAGAAACATTTTCTAGCTTCCGTTGGTGAACGAAGTTGCTTTTTTGCGAGCTTGATAAAATTAACGAGAATCTAGCGAAAAATGGATCGTGTGAAGAAGTTACTTGATAACGCCGCTGGTAATATGCTGCGGTTTACACTAGAGAGAGGCCCGGATGGTAAACTGTCCTTCATGGGCGTTTCTGACCAATCAGGGTTAGAACAAGATGTGCTTCCCGCCACAGGTGAACACTCAGCCATGAAGGAGTCTTCCTCCGAAGAACTGGCCGACAAAGGATATACTGAGGGTAAACAAGATTTAAGCCTTTGAAATTGAAACTAGACTTAATTTTTCGCGGGACTTGTGAACGTAATACATATTGGGGGGTTCACAAAGGGGAAGGTTTTAGTTTTACCACAAAGTACATTTAAGTTGTTAAGATGCTCGGAGGATATAAAAATTTAGATTATGATACAAAAAATTCTAAAAAAATAGGATAGTTTAAGAGAATATTAAAAGAAAAAATTCAATAAAACTTTCCGTCAGATTTGAGTTTTGACTTTTTTTTTTATGAAAGTAAGGATTTTGCCATAAACTGTTATTGGATAAATTGGAGCTTTGCCGTACGAAATTTAAGAATTTTTTAAAAGATTTAAATGTTTCCAAAACAAGGGTTTTGGTTTTATCTTAAGGAATTTTCTGTGGAGATTCTATATGGATTTGATTAAAATCTTTTCCAGCTACAGGAGAACACTCAGCCATGAAAGAATCTTCCTCCAAGGAATCGGCCGACAGTGGATATACTGAGGGTAAACAAGTTTTAAGACTAAAAAAATTTAGATTATTCGGAAAACTATGCGCGGAAGCTGGGGGTTTCACAAAGGGGAAAATGTTTAAGATTTGCAACAAACTGGACTTTAGATGTTAGGAAAAATTTTAACCAAAAATATCAAAAAAAGTTCAATAGGAAAGTTTTGCAAACTTATAGAATTAAAAAATAAAAACTAAATATATTGCCCGGGAAGAATTTTAAAGTTTCGTCGTGAAAGTAGGTTTTGCTGTAAAATATTTATGATTTGAGCTTTGCCGTAAGAAATTAAAAAATTGTTGTGAAGGATTTAAGTTTTGCTGCGACATAGCCATAGGTTTAAGTTTGCTGTGAAAGATTTATATGCTTTTTGCCACAGGAGAACGCTCAGCCATTAAGGATTCTTCCTCCAAAGAATCAGCCGACAGTGGATGCGCTGGAGGTAAAACAAGACTTTACTCTGCTTAACGCAAAACTCAGTTTTTCGAATTTAACGAATGTTGGGGGTTTTACAAAAGAAAAAAATTTCAGTGTTGCCACAAACTGGATTTAAGATATTGAAAAAAATACTTAAAAAAACAAACCCCCAAAAAATTCTAAAATTTAAGAAAGTTTTAAAAAGTGAAGAAAATTTGGCGTGAAAAATTCAAGCTAGTTTGGCCGTAAAAGTAAGAATTTTGTTGTAAGAGATATTACGGTTTGAACTTCGACTTAAAAAAAATTAAGAATTGTAATGAAGGATTCAAATTTTGCCAAGGCATTGGTCTAGGGTTTTCATAGGGAATGCTGTGAAGAATTTATCCTATTTTTACGACTCGAATGAAGGAAAACGGAAATTTCTTCTTAGAAAAGGATTTTGAAGGTTGTCGCAAAAAGGATTTGGATTTTGCATTAAAAAGTTCAGAGCTTGCTATGAATTAGGTTTGATTTTCCGAAGAGAAATGAAGTTTTTGGGAGGAAATCAAGCTTAGATTTGCTGTTAAAAACTGGTTTAAATTTTTGGTGAACGATTTAATGTTTGTTGTACAAAAAAAAGCAAAAACCAATTTCTCTGACCTTTTGATGTTTTTATTTTTTCAATCACGAAAAATATTTTGATTCTGCAATTCTTAAAATCTGTAATGATTCAAACAATGATATTTCTGACAACTGAGCTTTGTGAAACTGGCAGAAATAGATATTTTGCCGGCATGGAACTGGGTCAAGTTGTCAGATGGGAATTATGGGTAATTCATTGCATAAGTACTGAACCGTTAGAGATTTGAATCAGTCTAGGTTCAGCCTTCTTAACCAACTTTTTGTTCTAAAATTCCCCTTATCCTCCATGAGGGAAATGCACTTGCATTGGGTTTGGAGAATACGTTCCCTTTTTTCCCAAAGGGTTTTGGGTTTTCGCATCCGGCAAGTGTCAAGAGTTTCTATCAGGTAAACGACATTATAAGTCAGTATTGTCAAGTATGTAAGGAAACTGTTTTATGAGAGCGGAGCTTGTAAACAAATGTAAAATAAACCAGCTTGTGGCGCACGCTGGCCTACATGCCCAAGTATCTACACAGTTGTGATGTGTTGAATGCAGGGTATTGTCTGATTGGGTAGTGTAGGCAAAATAGAATATTTTCACCCGTACGGTAAGAAAGCAAGAGGGCAGTTGAAGAGCACAGAACAAGGAACATAAATACAGGACGTTAGATCCCAGGCCCCGGGTGGCAGACCTCGAAAGGGCCTAGAGTCCTACTCTCTGTTCTCCTTTATTAAAATAATTTGAGAAGAGCGAACACTTCAAGTAACATAAACTAAAGAGGACGCCACATTAAAGAATAATTTGAAGGAATAAATGAGAAGGATGTCTTCAAAACTGGCTGTGTGTTTATGTTTGAATTCGTGTTTCCAAAAGGGCCGGACACTCCACTCGATCAATCAGTGCAGAAATCTGCTGTTGATGAGGTCGCTGCTGCGAAAAAGGATACCACCCATGAAAAGCAGCACAAGAAGAGGAAGAGCAAGAGACGCCGTAAGAAGAACAAGGTGGCACCCGTCATTAACGTCTCCGAAGATTCGAGTAAGTACAGATTGAGTGCACGCGCATTTAAACCGCTGTTACCACAGGCGGCCCAGGCACAAAATCGGTGTGGGTTTACAAATACAGTATTGTATGGAATCAGGAGCGAAATAAAACTGAAATTTGATTTTCAATAAAATTTTGCTAACCTTTGTCTGATGTTGTTTTTTGTAGTCTGTTCATCCTTTCTATCTGTTTTTTTTTTTCTAAAAACCAGCTAGAAAGGATCAACAGACTACCAAAAACAACATCAGACCAAGTTTCGTAAAAATTGATTGAAATTCAAACTTTCAATTTTATTTCGCTCGTAATTCCATACAAATACTGCATTTATAATATATTTAAACATTAGTTATCAATTGTCTACAAAACAAATCCCAACATAACATGATCAGCGTCGAACTAGAAAGCCTATGGTTACCTTAGCGCCAGACATATCTAAATATTCCGCTATGTTTAGTTATCTATACTTATTTTCTATACATGTTAAAAAGAATCTATTCATAGTACTTTATTGTAACTTAAAGTTCAAATATGAAACGTGAAAAAAGTATAAAGTAAGTAGAAGTACGTGGATTTTTATCAAAGAGCGTAAACAAAAAACTGGGCTCATGGCGTAGGTTTGAGATGATAACTACGATGAAAAAGGAAAGACAGTGGTGATCACTCAACCATACCACAATAGCAACGGTGTTGACAACTAGGTTTTGATAGTTATCATCTTTCTTCGAACATGTTAAAATAGACATCATTATTATTTTTCTTTCACAGCCGTAGAAAGGACAGAGATAACAGTGCTTTCTCTGGGCCGCCATGCAGCAACAGGGCCCAATCTGGTTGCTAGGTAAGGAGACAAGTGAACAATACTTAAATGAAGTAGCTGTCAAAAGATTTTAAAAGAGTATTTAGTTTGTTTGGAGAAACTACCAAGCTTTATCTACTTGTCGCCTGATAGAACACAAAGACAATTTAAAATTTTAGTTCTTGAGAACAAAAGTGATTCTACAGAGAAGATGGGACGAGGGTTGAGGGGAGTTGCCCTCTTTTACTCAAATATTAATAGTACTTATAAACAAAAGAGATCGTACTCAGTAAAGGGTGAGGGGAATCGCTATCCCATTTCCCTTCTCTACTAACCAAACGCCATTCAGAATTTTTTTAAATTTCTATAACATTTTTTGACTTACTGTCTTTAAAGCTTAAATAACAGTGTTTCAAAGGTCAAAAATGTTACTGCGGGAGGGGAGGGTATGGCTCTAAAGTCCTCGATTTCCTTACCTTACCCCTGAAAGTACCAGCTGGATCTTTCAACGTTTTATTTCTTTTGGGGAGGATACTGGAGGAAGCTTCTTCTTTGAGAAGGCGCCTGTTTAAAGAATAGATGGAGCTGGGTCTTTCAAGTTTTTACTTTTTTGGGGGGGGGGATACTGGAGGAAGCTTCTTCTTTACAAAAGAAACGAAAACCTGAAAAATATAACAAGCTTTGCAAATAACACGTTAACCACATTTAAAGCCCTTGATTATCTACTGTTTGGCTTTGCATGAGAATACTCAAGAGAACAGTCGCGTTTCTTCATAAATGGATTCAACGTAGCACCCCTAACTGGTTTAGTTAAAAGTGTCAACGGTTTCAACCGTTTATAACAAACCACCCAGCTTTTTCTACTTTCAAACTTCATACATCTTTAATACAACCGGTGTCGTAGCGATTTCGGGGGGGGGGGGGGGGGGGGGGGGGGGGGGGGGGGGGGGGGGGGGGGGGGGGGGGGG
>JAOBAT010144073.1:0-13961 GCA_026413305.1 Hydrozoanthus tunicans
GACTTAAAAGAACTCACATCACTTGTCGAAAAAGAGTAGGGTGATCCCGGTGTTGTGGTCTGTCTTCTACTAACTGAGGGCAACTCTTACATTACTGTGAGCCGTATATAGCGGACTATCTAAGACCCTTAATACCAGAGTCATCTGTAAATCATTGTTAAACGCCTTTGATCATACCCACATGGAAAAGAGAGCTATATAAATGCTAAACATCATTATCATTATTATTATTATTATTATTGCTTCGCGACAAAAATTCGGCTCGTGTGTAGCGGCCTCTATCTTTCTGTGCTGCGTTGAAACGTATAATCAAAACCTCAATTTTCATCACAGATACGATGCTTCAACTTCACACTAATTTTAAAATTTTGACTGGGATCAAATGCATTTGGCTTTGCCATTCATTTTCTGCCAAAGACATCCAATTCAACAAATTTGTGAAAACCCTTTCGAATTCTTGTAACAAGCGACATAGGGAAACCTAAAGTCACCCTGAACCATTGAATTTCTCACAATTTTTCAGTCCATAACACTTCGATACAAGATGTTCGGAAAATGTTCTGATTGGACAGTTACTCGTTTATAAACTTTCTTCCAGAGTTTGACATTAGACGATCAAACTTCATATTCTTAGCACTAATTGATCAGCTTCTTTTCTATTATTACTTTAAGGAAAACTTAGATGTAGGAGAGAAAGGGGTGAACATATTTGTTTCACTCTATCGGGCAAGCCCGATTTTGTCCCTCGGAATATAAAGACAAAAAAAAATTCTCCAAACAAAAAAATTAGCCGATAACTAATCGTTTTTACCCCATAATTCACCCCTGCTACATTTTTTTTGTTCTGTCGAGTAACTTTTAGTATAAATGAAGAATATTAGAACTAATGTGAGCTCTTGTGAAACAAATTAATATATACGAATACTGCTAAGGTTATAACTGTTTCGCTAGCAGCCCTTCCTTTGATAATTATGTGCAAAGCTTTGTCTATCTTTTTATAAAACGTGTGAAGGCGATAATCAAAATACAAAGAATGCGAAACAACTTTGTAAACAAAAGCAGCTCTTTTAGAAAAGACACGCGACAGGCGACACGTGCTGAGTAAACTCAATTCACAGCGACTTTTAGATACAAAAGTGCAAAAACTAACAGACAGTCTAGCAAACTGCAACTGCTTAATAAAACACCTCTTCCACTGACCACGTGAATTCGAACAATCATGTGGCGAGGACACTAAAAGAATTACAAAACTGAAAGATATGAAGCAGGGACAGCTAGTGTATGCATCAACAAAATCTTTGGACCAATAATTTCGGAACAAATACTCTATTTAGGTGCATGCCTTCAAAAACTGAGTTTTCTTAAGATGCAAAACGGGTGCAAGATTTTTGACGTAACAACGTGGAAATGACGGACACCATTAATTCCTAAACAATTTGAATAGGCCTATATATAGGAACAACTTATGATAAGCGGTGAATTTTGCCTAAAAATTAAGAACCTAAGAACAATCAAGGTTTGGATATTTTTCCGCTAACGTTTTTGAGGACAGAAATCCAGAACTAGGATGTTTTTGGTCAAAGTTGAAAATTTACACTTGTGCCTCTTCGTTAGCCTGCGTTGTAGCCGCACGCGTCAATTAATTTTAAGCCCACCGCACACTTGTGCGATAGCATGCAATTTTCGTCGCATGCAATCGAAATTGTTGTCGCACATTCATCGCACACGTTTGCGAGAAGATGCAAAAACCTCCGACAAACTGCGTTCACTTTTAAGAAAATCAAACATGTTTGATCCATGCGAGTATTATTGCATGCGATAGAAATTGCAACGCAGGCCCCCTGCACACTTGTGCGATGTGCTGCAATTTAGATTGCATGCGACGAAAACTGCATGCTATCGCACAAGTGTGCGGTGGGCTTTAGATGTCAATATAGACTGTGTAAACGCGAGTTTGTTTGGACTATAGAAAGTGTCACCATATTTCCACTCAAGCACTTGTACCGCCACCATGTTATTTGAATATATGGCTAATTGTTTAGAACAAGTAAAAATTGAATCCACGGTAACGTGACGTCATACTTCAGTAGTCTATCACTGAACGGTCGGGACAATAGAAAGTGTCCACGTGTAATTACATCCACTGCTCATGCCTCCACAGTGTGGAACCTTGCGAATGCGGTCTTTGGGCAACTCGTAGTCATCCGTGTTCCATCCGGATAGATCCTCAACTTTTAACATCTTTTTCTTTCAAGATTTTTTCAGTAGCATTCGGGTATAGCCGTCTAGCAGTTTTTGAAACGAATCGCTGGAAGAAAAATCACTGTACTACCGTGAAAGGGCCGATTTACTAATTAAGTCTTTTGAAGCAAACTTACAGTCTTCGAATCAAGTTTTAATCGAGCATTATAAGTGGCCATTTTATAAGGCTTTTAAGGATTAGTCGGTTCAAGTCTTCCTTTATTTTCTTAATTGTATTAGATTTATATTTTCACTGCCATTGAGGACTGCCATGATACAAAGGTTTCAGTAAACAACACTTAACATAGCTACAAACTAGAAGTTTATCGTAGAAAGGAAATACTGGGACATGTTGAAACAAGTTTGTATGAGTCCCATGTGACTAACTTTATGTCTCGCAACTATATTGCTTAATATCTTATTTTCAAAGAAAGAAAGGGAACCATCGTGAACACTGAGTAGCCGTTCAAAAACATCCGGTCTCGCGCTGTCAACTAATTATCTATTTGAGAGCTTTCAAACGAAAACAACGCTGTTTACTTCAGTAACACTTCATTAAGAAAAAAGGGATACTGACTTTGTCACTTAATAAACTGCAAAATTTACCGAATGACTAGTTCAATTAAAACAATCGCGTGTATTCAAAAATGAAAGCGAAACTTCAAATTTCTATGTATCGAAAAAACAATCTTCGTCGTCACTTTTAGTTTTTCTCACTGAATGATTAACCTGAAAACCAGTCTTTTCAGTAGACAGCTGCAATCACTGAAGAAAGGGCTGAAAATGAGGTTAAGTCGAAAACAGTCGACAGTCCGTACACTCTTCAGCTGACAAATTAAATCTGACGAGCTGAAGCTGAGTTTCAGTTCCTCACAGCCTTGTGCTCGAAATCGAGGTTCGTTACCTGTCACATGCATTCCCAAATTATCGCACCGTGTATAACCTTGCTGCGCATGCTCACGATTAGTTTCGCTGCTTCTGCGTCGTATGCATGAATTAAAACCATTCTTTTCATATTTTGGCATTACATGACTAACATGGATCATTTCTTCTCTGCCGCACTTTGTACATATAATTTATTCTACAGAATGCACGCACACGAGGTTAGTACATCGAAGTACGACCAATTATAGCCAGTGTTGCACAACTCTGTCCCTTGCGACCTCATTCTCAGTAAAAACCACTCCATGAGTTGGTACATCTGAAAACGAGTAAATCCCGCCAGTAGATTTGCGTAAATCTCCGTGGAAGTCGATGTCTAAGACGGTTGCAGATGAATTGGCTTCAAATCAAAATCCGTTCTCTTGTTGCAATGCCATTACTTTAAAGTCTGGTGCAAACGCACTGGGCCCAGAATTTCTTTTAGAACATATCAAGTTTCTCTTTTTGTTTGGAAACGTATGTTCAAGAGGGTCGAGTTTGTTGCTTCACTGCTCTGGAGTGTTGAGAAACGAACAGGTTTAACAACTCAGCCCGACTCAGTCGATAATGTCCCCGAAAAAACTGAGGCAAAAATTTTTAACTGCAGTCAATTTAATTACTTCCTAAGAGATGATCCGTCAGTATGTCACCAAAACTGTAACCGATTGGGGACTTCATTGCAAGGTTAGTTTTGATGGATAAAAATTCACGTTTTAAAAACATAAGGGATGGATGACGTTATGCCTCGGACACTTTAGGTGTTGGCCGAGAGAATTTCAGTAGCGGTTTTAACGAATATCAATCTTCTGTCCACGCGGCATTGTGAACGGAAAAGAGGCTCTTTATCGTCATTCGTTTTCTTTGTCTAATCAACCCCAAACATCTCGTTACCAAAAGTAATTTCCTGAATTATATCATGGATTAATTTCCTGTACGTAATGCTAATTTATTGTTTAAACTTTTGTCACTGATAACAAGAAATTATGAAAGGAAATATCAGTAATGGACTGCAAGTATGGATACTCGTTAATATACCGTTGTAAAATAAACCCAAACTGATTTCAAATGTCATCGAATGGCTCTTCTGTTGTAATGGAATTTGATTAACTGATCATGACTCAAAAAATATATCGAACAAAACTTGAAAACAAATGGAAGGATAAAATGTACCTATTAAAAAAAATAATAATAATAACAATAATAATAACTGCATGTTCTTGGTACGCATTATGCATTGCCTCAATGCGTTTACAATAATTTACAGTTGCCCTCAGTTAGTAGTAGACAGACCACGACACCGGGATCACCCTATCCTTTGTCGAAAAGTGTTGTGGGTTCTTTTAAGTGCCCGTTAGAAGATGGAGAGACTGGGCCTACGGTTTAACGTCCTTATCCGAGAAGACGCGAAGGTCTAACCGTTTGCAGATGTTAGGGCAAAGGCAGCACCTTCTTATCAGTTATTTTAAAACCCTGAGTGAAAGTTCGGTACCGGGAATCGAGCCCGGGCCTCCCACACGAAGACTGGCGCCTTACCAACTAGGCTAACCAGGCGGCGGTTTAAGTTTTATCAAAGTTTGTCATGATCCACTGGCCGGATCAAATGGAAGTAAGTGCGTAGGTTTGCGTATTAAAGATGATTGTAATCTCTAGCTACGAATAAACTACAGTTGATAGTCCCATTCTGTTTGTTACTTGATAGCTTCTAACAAAATTATACAGGAAATTTCTTTTGGTGACGATGAAATCAGAACACAAATACCGACGTTCAAAGTGATCGATCATTTCGTGTTTTTTTTAAAACTATACTTAAAAATGAAGATAAAACTATCAAAAAAACAAAAACAACAAAAGCTGAGCTGTGAGAAGGTAAACTGACTTAATATGAAAATTACCAGAGGACGCACTATCCAATATACGGCACAACAAGCATGCTCGGGAACAAATATCTTCACAGTCCCAGCAGAGATTTTTGTCAAGTTTAGCCGAAAGACTGTTAGCGGAGTCTAGGTGCCAAAGCAACGGAACCTTTTTTTTTATGAAAACACGCTTTTCGAGCAATCACAATCCAAGATTCAATTAGTTTAAAATCACTTAAGTATTATTTTTCGCGCGTTTTTATTTACATATGCCAAAAGTCGACCAAGTCTTATATACGCAGATCATTACTTAAAAAAAAGAAAGAAGCTATTGACGAAGAGAAGCAAAGTTCTCCTAAACTGGAAAGATAAAATAGTGGTTCCTTAAAAAGTTTAGAGTTATTAACAACTTTTGGCTCAACTGAGAACCCTGCGTGGGTGCGCCCAAATTGTCTCAAAGCGTGCATTAGAAAAATTAAATTATAAAAATAAATTGAGCATAAAACCAAAATGCAACTGGTGCTATGCGGAAAGACACAAGAGACTAGAAACGAGGACACTATGGCAACGACGGTAGAAAACAATGGCGAGTACAATAGCTGCTTGTTGGAATACACCGCGTGCTTGTTATGTGCGAGTCAATTCCAGCCGCGCGCATTCCCCCTTCCCGGGCAAACCCCGGGCATTTGAAAAAATGGTTAAATGCCCGGACCAGCGGGCAATTTTCATGGGCAAATGCCCCGCCCCCCCGTTCCTACGATGATGGTCAAACGCCCGGCCCCCAGTCCATCAGACCAATATACAAAAGTATAAGTTGTTAATCATTAATAAACATAACTGTTTCGGCTCAATAGAACTGGATAAAACAGCGGGAACACAAGCTAAACAGAACATTGTGAGTCTACTATGCTTTACTCTCCACCCAACCTATCACGTATAGAGATTGTTCTTTGTTCCTTTCTCTTGTGGTCTATATACTATATAATCGTGAGTCGAAAATGTGAGTCATATGGTCTAATGGTGAACTAATAGGGTCTAGAAATGAGGCACTAGTTCTCACCGGACAAAGACAAAACAAATGCACGGTTTTCTTGTTTAATATAGGTCTTATATGCATGGTCGATTAATGTGTCACGTTTCAAAACGTATTGTTCGCTAAGTCATTTGTTCGAGCACGCGGTGAGCTTTTGTTATAAGTTCTTTTGTTTGCAAGTGATAAAGAAAAACGTAACTTGTAATTAGCAACCTTTTTAACTCTACTCTTGTGGAGTACGGACCGTTCTGCTTGGCTGAGGCTAAAGTTGATCGATGTTGGCCTTTTGGTCAACAGAAACTGCAGCCGAAGCCAAAGTAGGACTGGTTTTCCCCAATGCTGTAAAAACTCCTTGTTACAAATAAAAGTAGATGAAAGCACGTTGTCTCAAATGTCCTTTTAATCAAAAATGACGCAAGTTGAGGCAAGTTTTTTGTTGTTTGCCAAAGCCCGAGGGGCCGGGACACTGCTAACTGCCAAATGCCGGGCCCCCTGGGACTCCTCGTCTATCAAATGCCCGGGGTGGATGCTCGCGCTTGGAATGGACTCGCACATTACCTGCACGTTGGTGCAATTGATTTTGAGTTCTTAGAACTACGGGAATAACCAAAAGCAAATTTTCTTATTTTCTTTCATATTAATGAGAAAAATTTAAATCTTTTTTGTTCATAAATGTTCACCAGGAAAAAAGAAAGGGAAACCGAACAAAGCATGGTCGAGGAAAGCAGCCATATTTGGCATGGTCGAGGAAAGCAGCCGTATTTGGCATGGTCGAGGAAAGCAGCCGTATTTGGCATGGTCGAGGAAAGCAGCCATATTTGTCAGTGTGCGTCGTCGAAGTTGCCGTCCTCGTTGCTTAGAGTCGACACTACTACTTCGAGAGAGCGCAAACGGAACAACCTTCAGCTGGGGACACACTTGGTGATTTTATACGCCAATACGGCGCAGCGATTGGCGAAATTTGCTCGCATTCTACTGCTATAGCTTGTAATTACGAATTTCGCTGATTGCGGCGACTGGCGTGTAAAATCACCACATACGAGTGTTTTTTACATCACGGTTCGTAGAGATTCGCTGCTGATCTCCTCGTGTGCCCGGCTTCTTGCAATTGTATGCTCGCTGCAACGAATTGCCTGTGTTATAAACCAAGCCAATTTTGCAGATTTTAATTTCCAATAAATGAATTCTCAAAATGGCGGACGAAGCGTGATGAAACGAAAAAAGCGAGAATCGCAAAAAAAAAAAAAAAAAAAAAAAGCGCTTGGTGCGCCCTCGTATCTTTGAAATCCTGATAAGAAAAACTCGTTATTCGCAACCATTCAAACTCAGGTCTTTAAGAATTCAATGTGGACGGCAGAAACTAGTTCTTACAACCGCAATTACATGCAAATGATAACGGTTGCAAAGCAAACTGTGTGACACTGAATGTTTTTAAAGTATTTTAAGGCTTTACAAATTTATATTCCAAACTTACGCATGCAGCGTCAACTCGGAGAGTTCCTTCTTAAGTCCAAGTCCAGTCGCTAACAATAAAATTAAAACTCTCATGAGTAAATTTGGATTTAAATCAACCTTACCCCTGAGTTAGTCATTCTTGGCTTGCCGTATCAGTAAGACTTCGAGTGACTGCATGAGTGACAGAACCTATCTAGAGCAAGTTTATGGAGCAAAATAGCTAGTTCAACTTACATAAGAAAAAAAATCAAATTTGTTGGCTGAATCAATTAGTGTGTTACCTTTGAACTACGATCCTACACTCAACCAAAAAGCTCCAAGATTTTTTCTCATGAATGTATTAACATTTATACTTTTGATTTCTCGTTACTATTTTATACATCCACGCACTGTAGTTAAGGAACATTCTAACAACTGTTTAAGTTTTTTCTTATGTTATTCTCGTAATTTAGCCAACTGCACCTACTCAAAACAAGGACTTCACAATCACAAACTCAAAGACAAAGTACAGTTATTTGTCTAAATAAACTCTCGTGTCATATAGTCCCAGATTGAAAACCTTTTTGCAAATCCGAGTCAAAAGTGAAAAAAATCACACATAAATTGTTTAGGAATATCGAAAGTTCGTTTACTTAATTTTCCAGATTTTCATCAAAGTTAATTGCAGCAAAGGTTTTAGACTAGTTGCTCATTCTGCTCAAACGTGTGTCATTTTACATCAAAGTTTTTAGTTTCACTTATCTTCGATACTTTAAAATTATTTTCGTATACACAGTTCTATGCTTATTGACAGACTTAAAAAGCATTGCTCTCGTGTCTAAGAGGTCAGTGCAGGCGAACTGTTTTGTTTAGATGAGAACAGCAGATAAAAAGCGGCTATATACTTCCTATCCAGGAAACTTGTAACATCCAAGCGACATTAACCACTTGCTTAAACTTGAAACGTATACCATCTCCTAAGGTGGTGGAACTCACACGTTTGTTGTTACTAAATCGTTGTAATGCTTAAACCCTCTATAGTCTAAGCTGATTTCCTTCAGTGATCCAAGAGTCAAAGTTTCTACTTCTTTCTTCATCCGAGGGAACTGTTTGGTATTTCCGAGTCACTTGAGATCACGCTCCAGCAATCGATACCGCTTTCTGAACTGACACTTCCATTTTCCTCCTTTACTTGAAAGTCGCCTAAACAACCATCTTTCTTTTCCAAAATCGAAACTTCCTCCTTAAATTCTCGACGATCGACGTCATCTCCGTTTCCCCCTCGAGTGTCACTCCCTCTCCCCATCTTTGAAACAAGACCATCTAAGAAGGCGATGTATTTTACTGCCAACCTCAAGATCTCCGCTTTGGAAAGTTTCTTGTCAACAGGATATGTCGGCAAAAGCCGGCGAAGCTCAGCAAAGGCCATATTAACGTTTCGCTGCCTCCATCTTTCTCGTCGGTTTGTGTTTACACGTTTCTCAGCCCCTTCTCTTTTTTTACCAAGTGAAACCACTTTATTATAACTGGCTTCAAATTTGCGAGTATAGCTTTGTCTGTGGTTATCTCCATGCCATGATAAGACCATCTCTCTATTTGCTTGCGGGACAGCCAAACTGCTATTCTTGTAAACTAATCCACTCATTCCAACTTCGCCTTTTGCAGATATAAGCAAACGGCAATGTTCTGAAACTTTTCAAGTGCGAAAAAATGGTGAAAACCTAACCTACGCTTGGAGCCGCTGTACCGCACGGGACCATACTAAATCATCAACTTGCTTCAAAGCTCTAATCGGATTAAACGATTTCAACAGCCTCATTCTTAACACTATTATAAGTTCTTCCCGATCATAAATTGTTTTATCAAATTGTGCCGACAAATTACTCTTAACTAACTTCCAACAAGGGTGGTCATGTATAGACTTTCCCTAATTACACCAATTTATATTACAGATGTTTTGTGGTTAAAGTCAAGGAGAAGTCTAAATTTGCCTATCGAGAACATGATTTCGTCCAATGGATCTCAAACTTTCTTGTCCTGGACAAATTTCTTTTCAAGTGTAAAACAAACCGGGCATTGATCAAAAGCTTTGTTCTGATGCACAGGAAAAAGAATCCCGACAAGCATATACCTTTCAAGTAGATAAGATCTGATTAAATCTTCTTTGTAGATTCCAACACTGCGAAACGATAAAAATTTGTAAATTACTATTTTGATCACAAAACCAAACATGTTTACAACCCTTTAAAGAGCAAATCCCCTAGACAAACAGAAAATTTTGAAAACCTGTTATTCTATTTACCAGCCATTACAAAATGAAACATTGCAATTTTTTTAGAAAACTTAAACCATGGACTAAAAGAGGTACACCGATACATGTTTTCTTTTCAAACAGTAAGAAAGCAGGCAACAAAAACACAATATAATTTAAGTCTTGTATATATTTGATGACACATATAAGGTTACAAGGTAAATCTTCACTTTCTGGGCGAATTTCTTGTGTAAACCAGTTTTCAAGTCAAAGGCTTTAACAAAATTAATGGGCTTGTTCACCTAGGTGTCCTGAACGGGTTAGTTGGCTTTTGATGGCGCTTTTTTGATTGGTAATTACGTGGTTTACGGGCACACGCCGACTAATTCAGAGTAAACAGTCTGTGGAGATCAAATACATTACTAATAATGAAATAATCCTCCAAATGACAAGGAACGAGTTCATTAGAATGTGAGACTCGTATTTACTTTGTCACGCTACACTTGGATGAAAAATATTCGGACAAGCTTCGCATCAAAATGGAGGGCCTGAAACTCGATTTAAAATGCTGTCAACAAGCCCTTGTTCGTTTCTTAATTTGAGTTATAAACACTCACACTGTGACTTTTCTGTCGTTGAAACAGAAAAAGATTAAAGAAGGCAAGCGAAATAAAACAGTTCAAGTATTTTCTGGTGTGCTCTCATCCAGGTTTAATAAAACCGAAGGCGGTTCGACTAAAAGCCAAATTGACTAATTTCCAAAACCAAGTAAAATAATTTCGATCAAAATGAACTGATAGTTTAACTGTCGAACTTGAGAAGTATCTAATCGCTTCAGTATTGAACTATAAGATCAGCATGTCACAACAAGCTCGATACAAGTATTATATAAATGTAGAACTGAAGGTGTAGTAACTGTGACTGCAGGAACTCGGTTCATCTGCCTTAACAAGTTAACCAGTACGATGAAGTTTGAAACCCAAAAGCCAAGCTCTTAATTAAGCTTAAGACAACTCTTTTAAAGCTAAGAATTTAAGATGCTCAACTCATTACTGAGTGACGTCAAGTGGACTCTTAAGTTCTGTCGCTTTACATCACGCATGCAATCGCTTTAATTTTAGTTCTCGTTTCGCCGAGAAAAAAAAACAGGTTTTCTTGCTAAAAAGCTTTCTTCGAAAACCTCTGTGGTTACTTATCTAGCCATTTTTAAAATGGTAACGATATGTGAGCCAGCGGAAGGAAACGTGTATAAGTTTGAAGAAAAAACAAAAATACTTTCTGGATTAGCGAAAGAGACAGATTTACTAAAGGGCTGGGATTAACGAGTTCACGCGAGTCTTTAAGCAAAAACAATGTCACCGGGGTCGCACTTGACACTTTTGCAATTGAAGAACTTCACCGTCACACCGGCAGAAATTTATAACAAACCACTGTTGCCAGTTTTTTTTTCATTTAGAAAATATCTGAAAAAACAATCGATGAATCCTCTATTGGCTGAATACAAAGGGTCAATAATACAAAATAAAAAAAAATATCAAGAGATGACCAGGGTAAATTTTCAGCAGGAAATGGGAGTAGGATTTATGACATCAACCAAATTTAAATAGGATTTTCTCTAGATAAAATCTTGGATTAAATATAATGTAGATATTTAGGAAAACTTCCATAACTTAAATCAAGTGTTCTGACCTTTGGTAGGAAGTCTTTATTGTTGGCGACTCATGGACTGATTTTAATATTGAAGGGAAATGCATGCA
Organism: Hydrozoanthus tunicans; assembly: GCA_026413305.1. Lineage (NCBI taxonomy): Eukaryota > Metazoa > Cnidaria > Anthozoa > Zoantharia > Hydrozoanthidae > Hydrozoanthus > Hydrozoanthus tunicans. The sequence goes on from JAOBAT010144073.1 coordinate 11,494, forward strand.
GGAAGAATTTAGATTACAGTACAGTACTAAATAGTCGAAAACTTTGTATTTTTGCGTTTAACAATGCGATTATTTTTCTAATCAATTATTCTCGATAAGTTTTCACTTCAGCCTAAATTTGTTAATTCGTAGTTTTGGGCGATTTCAGCCTCAAATGTCTTATTAACGGTGAGTTCGTTTGGGCCTATTCCAGAATTGGAAAACATGGAACAAAAACTTTCTTCCAATTGTGTGGCTGTTTTTCCCGCGAAAAAGCGAATAAAGCATTTGCCAATCAAGAATTTAACTGTTTTGAATTATAAATTTGAAATTGATAAGTCATCGCCCTGAAATTTTACTCTTAATCCGAAATAGTTGAAATGGGCCCTGCACGAACGCACCCTAAGCTTGTTGTTAAAAAGAGTACTTGACTAAGAGGTTTTTAAATTCCTTAATTTTGAAATGCATTTCTAACAAAAGATAAAAACTATTCATAACAATAATAATAATAATAATAACCTAGTAACAATAATACTTAATCATGTTAGTAAACACGTGATGAGGGCCACCATGAGGATTACACAAAAACAATTAAGATTCTCAACTGGTTGGAGGCAGACAGGTTGGTTCGTCTACAAGTGTGGTGGAAGTGACTTACGGATTACCGAGGCCAAACCCGGTAAGCGGCCAGAATGGAATTTGAACCCAGGACAACCGCATACAAACCTGGCACCTAAGCACTTAGTCACGCTGCCTCCTTTCATTCTCGCCAATACTTTGTATTTAGCTCCGTCCGTGGGAAAAACCAGTAAAAGGCAAACTGTATAAATTCTCCTCAAGAAAAGTTGGTTAAGGAAAGAACTGTTGCGGGTTTATTTCGTTTTTCCTACCGAGCCCCGAAGAGGTTCAATGATCTATTGCCAATTTTTCCCAGCTACAAACCATACACATTTTTCTTTCCACCCTCATCACTTTGTATATATAGGGACTGGTAAGAACCTACAGGGGATTGGGAAGGGAGAAAGGGGTGGGCTGGAAAATTTTTGAAGTGGTAAGACTGATTTTTTAGATGGCCAACCCTTCAACTCTTGCTACTAATATCAATTGCCCACCCTTAAGCGCTGCCTTAAAACCTAATGACCCACCCCATATGAAAATATCCTTACAAGAATACAATCAGCACAGTTTCTTCTGATAGAATTGATTTCATGTAAACCGCAATGAGGCACTTTCTTCATCAAGTGCTACACAAACCGGACAAGCGCGACTCCCCCCCAAAAAAATCACCAACAGTTGGGTTTCCAACTCTTCCAACCCGAGCACAACAATTGTTTTTGTAAATGTTATCAATAAGAACCAATAAGCAGATTTTGACTTTTCACCTTTGGCGGTTTTCTTTCTTTAGTTATTTCACAATTTTCTCATTTCAAGATATTTTCCACAAGCTACGTAATGAGAAGCTTAATGAGAAGTGCTAATCTGTTTCGGCACTGGAAGATTTCGATAAGCGCCGGGCACTTGATCAAGGAAACACGTTATCAAATGCTATCCGCTCAGATTGTAAATTGTAATCATAATTGTAATCAACTTTATAACTAAGTAAAACACGACATAAAACAAAACATTATCAAAGGTATTCTCTTGGTGATCGTAGAGTGTTCTACATGTCAAGAAAATATCGACCTTTAAACGATTTAGTGAGCAGTGATATGAATTGATGGAAAGACTTTTTATTGATACAGTTTTACTCTTACATCCATTCCGATGCTCGTCTATTTTCCACTCGCATTCTAACGTCATTTCATGTATCAAACAAATAAATATACAGTACAACTCAGGTGGTACATAAAGACGATATCAACAACGCAACTTTAAGTCATTTAATGTAAAAAAATACGTACAAAGCGCAACTCGGTACAAAAATTGCTGAACTTACTCGCCAAAGCAGTGGACAATTTTTTTAGGCAAAGGGCAATTGTACCATTACTGTGTGGTTCAAACATCTCGTAAATTAGAAAACTCGGTATTTACAAAAGCGACTTCGAACAGGCCTTCAACGGACATTATATAAAACTGGCGAATATCAATCTACCTCTTCATCTTCTTCACATCGGTAGTAGTGCAAGCCTTTTGTTGCTCAGTTTTTCTGGTAGGAGTCAAGTTCGTTTGGGTGCGCGTCACGTGTGCTTCTCAGGATCGACACTTTCCTAACCTTCTCAGGTTCGGTACCATCTCAGGTTCAATATTTTCTCAGGATCAGTACCGTGCATCTCGGGACAGGTATCTTCTCGAGATCGGTATAATATCGGAATCGATACCATCTCGGGATCAGTACCATCTAAGGATTGGTACCACTTCGGGATTGGTACCTCCTTGGGATCAGTACCATCTAAGGATTGATGCCACTACGGGATTGGTACCTCCTTGGGATCAGTACCATCTAAGGATTGGTACCACTTCGGGATTGGTACCTCCTTGGGATCAGTACC
>JAOBAT010144073.1:21745-33927 GCA_026413305.1 Hydrozoanthus tunicans
TTTGGGGAGACGCTGCTTAGTTGAGGGTGGGCTGTCTGGTTAATAAGTGGCTGCTTGTCATCATCATCATCATCATCCTTTGGTATCCAAGGCCAGGATGTCAACAATAAAGGCATGCCACATGGCTAGCGCTGCACGGTCTCTCATGGCCTGTCTCAGCTCAGCAACTTCAATAACCAAGTTGCGTGATAGCATTTTGTGGGTATCTCATTTTGCATATGTACGGATTGGGAGATTTAGGCTCCAGAGATGACTCAACCTTCTACTCTTAAGCAGTATCCCCCAATTACTGGAGGCATTGACATATTAGAGTATTTGAAATAGGGCGTAGGCTTCTATAGTTTCTCTTATTTGTTGCACACTCAGATGAATAAGTATTCTGCACTCCACTGGCAGCTTGTAAAATAGAGGTTGGACTATATTTACTTAATGATTCAATGAGTGTTACAAATACCTCAGTGCTGTTAATCTTTGGAGGAAAAAGTGGTCGGTCCTCATGATCCACCTCACAATTCTCCATTTTGATCATATTGTACACTGTGTTCCCTGTCACCTACAGCACATAGAACCAATAAGAAGTGTCAATTGGTGTAAACTAGTAGAGTTAGAGACCTTTAGTTTCAACAATGAGTACAAAGTTTAACACAAGTACAACTTTTTTCTCATTCATCATACTGCAGGTGCAGTGAAACAAGGGTTCATTAGTTAACGTCGTTTTCTTCTTTATTTGCACGACATACTCAATTTTGTTGGTCATCAAAAAAAATAAACCATTAGGTGAAATCACACCACCTACATTGTTATTTTCAAAATTTCATTGTTGCTAGTCATTGTATTTATGTCGAGAAACTGCAAAAAAACTCGCCACCTTTAAAAAAGACTTTGGCTTTTTTACTGTCAGTTATAGTTTTACAGACCTTGCCAAAGATGGTGTGCTTTCCATTGAGTTCATCAGCGCGACCGAGGGTAAAAAAGAATTGGCTGCTGTTGTCATTGGGGCCAGCATTTGCCATAGCAACCAGTCCTCTTCGTACAAAACGTAATCTTTGGTGGAATTCATCCTACAGTAATTGGAAAACCAGAAATAAAGTTGATACAACAAGTTACAACAGTTTATATATTATAATTTCAGTTACTATAGTATCACAACAGTAATATGTTTAACATTAAGCACATAATATTGTTAAATACACGTAGTTATCAACAAATATATAGAAAATAAGTATGTATAAATGCATGTATTTTGAATCATTGTTCTAACTGGAAACTAAGATGTATTCCAATCTGCTTCGTGGATCTTGTTAGCTAGACTAAAGCACAGCCACATAAGGCATTACTTACTCCAGGGTGTTGCATTGGCATTTTGCTTACCTTGAATGGGTGCCCGTAAACTGATTCCCCTCCTGAAAAACATTAAAAAAAGTGAGTTACTAACTCTGTAGTCGAGATCTTTAAATCTCTAGTAGTGAACTATGTAACAATGTGGTATGAAAACTAATTTAAGAAATTCAATATCAAAGTTCCTCAAAATTTTTATGCACAGTTTTCAAGGTTTTCATACTGCACATCAATTTATACAGTACTCTACAGATACCTGTTCCTGTTCCAGTTGGGTCTCCTCCCTGAATGCAGAAGCCTGAGGGTACAAAAAATGGTTATGACAAGCAACCAGATACTTTATTCATAATCACAATTTATCTAGATGCAAACACATGTTACATTTCATAGTACATGATTATTTAATTTAGAAAAAACTGACTTAAATTTAAGATAAAGAATGCAGTTTTACTGATAATTTACAAATTACATTAATTATGGCACTCAGATCATATGACTTTTGTACATTTATCGCAATCATATCATCTCATCATTTCTTGCTTGACTTCCCCCTGAAGAAGGATAAAGTAATCCAAAATTTCACAACATTTTTAAAAACATTTTTTTGACATTTTAAATGGAGAAACAGTAACTTGTTTAATTTGTAGAGTTTTTGCTGTTTATAAGCATCAGGTATTCATGGCAAATAAATTAACAGTTCTTTTAGTTAATCAGATTTGATTATAAAAAATGAGTACATACAACTGCAAATAAACAAATAGTTAAAAAGAATGTCAAAACTTCATTTGAAGATATTCTGTAAAAAACATTTTTCAATAAAATATGTTCAAAGATTTGATAATAATTTTTTAAATCATCCAATAAAGCCCATGTATGTGTTTCAAGTTAGGTGGAGGGGATTGGGAAGGGGGGGGGGGGGGGGGAGTAACAAAGGCAAAACTAATAGAGCCCTGCCCAGGATTAGAAAAGGGGACTTTTAGGGGAGATGTACATGTCTTAATGACTGGGCAAATTTTAGCTGTTTAGGGGGTCAGGCTCTATCAAACTTTTTCAAATTTGAGGTACCTTTATAAAAAAAAATGACTGTCAGCTAACTTGCAGTCTTAGTATATTCAAAGTAAAAAGACCTTTGATGATCCTGTGGAATATGGTGTTGTCATAGTAACCTTCCATGCACAACTGAACAAAGTTGCGGCATGCTTTGGGTGCCTCCTTGCTCCATAGCTCGATGTCGATGTCCCCAACTGTTGTTGCCAACAGCACCTGAAGTTTCAGTTTCAATCAATGAAGATAAAAACAAGATTTACTAAGCTGAAACTTGAGTTCTAAATGCATTAAAATCAAATTTTCTGTGATCCAAACAGACTCTGACTCACAATAATTATAGCTGCAGTTTGAATTAACTTGAACTTAAACTTCCTTAGATAACAATAATCTAGGTTCTATTTATCAATCTGTGTTGTATTGTATAATCATGTTAACCCTTTCAATCCTAGTCAGTTATCAACATCTAACTTCTCCTTACACAACAGATACAAAACAAGTCTTTTAATAGTAATGAGAAAATGAGAATTGATCAAATTTTAGCAAACTGCTTAAGATGAAAAATAAAATTTGCCTAAATTTGTCTCATGAAAATTATGGGTAGTTGGGAGAATTTACCAATGTAGCTGGGACTGAAATGATTATTACTTATCATTTTATCATTAAATTAATTGCCCATGTAATGTTCTACTTAAGTAAAGTTTGCAGGTTCAATTCAAAACAAAAGCAGTCATGGCCCAGTTATATGTGTCTTGGTGAAATTCCAATTTTAGCAAAAGCAACTTTCCAAGTTCTTGATAGACATATTTCATTATTACTATTAGTAATAATTAAAACTATTATACATCATACACAACCAAAATCTAGCTCAGTCTGCAGTTGAACTATAGTTTGCTTCCCCAAGCAATTGTTATAATCTACTACAAAAACCCTTGCGTACCTTTCCATTTGTTGGCGGTTCCTGGATGTATATGTTACTCATAATTGCTAAAAACCAAGCTCCCAATGTCTGTCTATTGATTGTCGACGGAACGGATCGCGCGAACAAACTGCCGTAAAGCGGTCTTCAATGTAACGCAGGCGCATTACAAAACACTCCACGTGTTAGAATGTCCAAAATGGCGGCCAGAATTTCTCAAATAAACAGGCTGCTGTTACGACATTCTTTACGAAGAGTCTCCCTTCAGGTGAGAGAGAACAAAAAAGCCGTGTTAATAATTCTTTATGGTTTGATCTTAAGCTTGATTTACTTTGACAACAGAACCAACGCCATCTTGTTCGCTGTTGCGGAATCGCCGGTCACAAGAACCGGCCGCAATATAAAGTCGCTCAGGTATGGTTGATTGTTTTATATAACGCGAGACATGTGTTCCTGTGACTTATATGACTGATATCGTGATTTGCTTGTTATTTTTCTTCCAAGAGTTTTGTCAACATAAATGGTACAAGATTGCTGAGAACATCAAACAGTAAGTGGAACATGAATTAAGAGTTATTGCTATTAAAGACGTCTCTGAATGCATGGTTCCCGTTTCTCCTATTAAACCCTTGAATTTCACATATTTCCTCTCTTCAAACTAAGCTTGATGAAAAAAACAAATTCAGTTGAGTGATAATTTTACTGCGGCCCTTACCCTTCTGACACTTTTTAGGTAACCGGTAATCAAGTTTTCTCCTTTTTTGTTAAATTTAAAATTTAAATTTATCAATAATTATGCACATACCGTCACTATTCATTTACCAACTCTGATATTCGTTCTACTTTAATATATCGAGTAATTACAATGAATTCGACTGGGTATTTTGGTCAATACTTTGGTTGAAGATAACAGTTTGGCTTGAGGATTTTAAAACCCACTGACTTGGGGGTGTGTCGGAGGGTGGGCCAAAACTGACAACATTCCCTTGCTGAACTCCAAAGCCATTCATCAGGAATTTTTCCTCCATTCAGTTGGTTAAACAACATTTTAGAGGAAGGTCAGCCGACCTTAAACTGTTGATTTAAGTCTGTAGAGTTAGATTTTCAAATTTACACCCAGTCGAAATTTTGAAATGAGTAGTTTTCACAAAACTATTTTGTCTTTTACTTGCAGGATGTGATGGGAAAGTTGTAAATTTTAATCTGTCAGATATTGGTGAAGGAATTGCTGAAGTAACTGTTATTCAGTGGTTAGTCTAGATTTAAAATCTAGTTAAATTTAAGATCTAAAATTTTTTACTCTTGACCTTGTTGTTATTAGTTATAGTTATACCCAACCCCTTTACAGTGAACTGGGTTTTGGAAATTTACACATTTTCAAGGTGAATATGACAACTTTCCACCTTTTATCGACAGACATGTTTCGGCGTCTTACGCGCTCAACAGTATGAAGTCTCGTGCAAATGTAACATGCTAAATGCTATTTAAACAACTTAGGAACTTAATATACTGCATACTGATGATGGCGTAGGACGCCAAAACATGTCTGTCAATAAGAGATTGAAAATTGTCATATTCACCTTGAAATTATTAGCTTCGCTGCTAATACAACCTTTTGGATCAGAAATTTACACATAGTTTTATTTCTGTTAAATGTAATTAGAGAGGGTAAAACTTTGTTGGGTTTAGGTCAGTTCAATGATAGGACAGTACCTTCACACCGACTGCTGCATCATTTGATTGAGAATGTGAAGGTTTGCCCATTATACAGTTCTTGTCCTGGTGTCAGAAAAGGAGTTCAAAATTTAATTTGTCGACTAAATTTTATTCATGGTTCTTCAAAGAGTCAGTGGATGGAGTTTCATTTGACTCACACATTAATAATTTTAGTGTCAGATTTAAGATTTAAAAGTGTGTGTGTTTTAAAGCATGATGAAGTAGTTTGATGAGACATTACATGCTTTTATTTTTTATAAGAACAATGAGGCTCAGATTGGCTAAAATTTAAGAACAAGTTAAGAACAAACTGAGGCTCGGGCTCAATAGCTATTTTGAAATTTACCGAACTTTGACATTTAACTTATAGCAATACAGAAATGATTTGCAGTTTCTCTCTTTTAATCAGCCAATGCTTCATATTGTTTGCAGTACACGTATGTATACTTGCCCCGAAGTTAGTCCTTACAATTTGTTTTCCAATACATGTATTGCAGTACCTTAGGCTTAGTTTTTATTCGATTTAAACCACACTTAGAAATAAGATCAACTTAAGGACAGTTTAAGGCTCAAATCGTCGAAAAATTAAGAACAATGAGCCTCGGAAAAATGTACTGGTTCTTATTAAAAAAGCGTGTAGTATCCTGTAGCTTCCGTGAGTTTGGGGTGTCAATGGTTTGATTCATGGCTAGTTCTTTTATTTCAAAATTATTTATTTTAGAATTATTTATGCTTTATTTCAATATTATTCATTTTGAAATTTAAGAATTTTGTTTTTTAGTAAGTTTGCCACCTTTTAAACAGTGTTTTTACATAGGCTTAGCAATGTTCTTACCAACCTTGGAACCAAAACCAAATTGCCCCAATTAAATTAGGACTGAACTCTACAAGCTCACTGGTATTGATAGCCATGCTATAATAATTATTGAACTATTGTTTCTCTTTCTTGAGTCAACAAACTTCTTGGCATTTGTTGTTGAAATTTCTACCTTTAAATTTTAGGTTCGTTAAACCTGGTGATCACGTCCATCAGTTTGACAATATCTGTGAAGTCCAGAGTGACAAGGTACCTTTAATAGCTCTGCAATGCCTTGTCTACTAACTAGTGCAAGCTGAGTACAACCTCATCACTGCTTAACGTTTTGTTATTTTGTTTTGTATTTTAGTTCTCCTTTTCAGTATTCTTTAAAAAAAAAACATCTCTCTTGCTGTCTTGCTGAAAAGCATTTAATAGCATTTTCATCATCTTGAAAGATAATGATTTGTTAATTATGTACAATTTTGTGATAAATACAAAACAATTTTAGAGCTCCTGTATTCCTGACTTCCAATGGCAATCATTTATAAAACAATATGAACATGCAAACAAAGATTTGCTTATACAGTTATAATGTATATAATATATAGTATTTAATTTTATAGTCTTTTTTTATACTTATGGCCAGACAGAATCTTGCAATCTACAATTGGCTGCTGAAAGAACAGGATTAACTTTTAATGGAACACAAGCATTACAAACCCTGTTTTCCTATTTTACTGCTCATGTATTGCTTTCTTTTTTGAACTTAATACTACAAAAAAGCATATGATAAATAACTCACTTGACTGAGAAACCTAAAACCTCATTCTTTTTTACATTCATGAACCTAACTAACTATAAGGTTGGTCTTTAACCTTTGAAAGCCCTCGGTCTGAGATTTTTCTCAGTACAGTCCTTACTATTGGTCAATACTAGGCTGCAGTAACCATAACAAGCCGCTTTGATGGGGTGGTTCGAAAGTTGTATTATGAAGTGGATGACATTGCTAGTGTTGGAAAGCCATTAGTTGACATTGAGATCACAAAGGATGATGCAGGCATGTGCTTTTTAGTTCTGAAGTACTGAATATTTTAAGTTGCAAACTTTTTAAGTCAGCTCTGGCAGATTGCTTGTCAAAACTAAGGGATCATAAATTATTCAAACTTAAGGGGTGTCAAGGCTATCAGTTTCTGTGGCACAGTTACCTGAAGAATAAAAAATTAATGCTTCTTGATTACAATTAACCTTAGTTTATTGTTTGTGCAATGAATCACAAGTTTGATGGCCAAAGTGACAATAAATAATTATTAGTTGCATTGTTGACTTTTTTGCTTAGAGCAAGAATTGATTTAAAGAAAAAACTCATTTGAACAAGAATGGTTCTTATACATTGATTTTACTTGATTTTCTAAATCCTGAATCCTAAAGCAGTCTGTATATTCCCCCCTAACAGTGCTGTATAGCAAAGTTCTCTTAGGTTTTAGAAGGACTCTGTATTTAAAAAAAAAATTACTTGTAAGGTTGTGCATGTTGGAAGCACACAATTCCGCATAGTTCGACTGTTTGACTCATAATGCAGAGGTCACAAGTTTAAACCCTGTGCAACAACTTCAATGTGCTCTTGAGGAAAACCTCTTTAACTGACTTGTTATAGTTGAAGTCCTCATCAGCCTGTGATGGATGAATTAGTTAATCCTGTCCAGGGGGAGACAAAGACTCTCATCTTCTCAAGATCAGGGAAACCGATGTTAAGGTTGAGCATTATGGGCCTAAAGGATTTTTTTTGATAGCATAACTTGTGCAAGAGCACAATGAATCATTTGTTTTTTGGTGTTAAACAAATGGTTAAATCTTTTAGGTTCCACTGAGCCTGATCAAAGTGCTGCAGCAGATGTCATGGCAGGTGTTGAGAAACCCAAACCAACTCTTCCTGCTGCAGAGATCATTGCACCACCCCCACAGCCAAGCAGCGCCTTGCCTCAGCAATCTACCGAGGCACCGGTGCCATTATCCCAGGGCAAGGTGATGGCAACTCCTGCAGTGCGCAAGATCGCCATTGAGAGCAACGTAAGTAGCAATCGTGTCTGGAGTTCATCAAAAAGCTTCACCAAACAAAGAGCTGTGAGAACAAAATTGAAGGGCCTGGTGCAAGAGTTCTCCATTCACCCCATATTTTCCCTACTATCTCTTCATTTCATCAATCGATAGAATTTATCATTCATTTTGTTCATTCATTCTTTATTTTTGCCATTAAACCTTATATCACTTGAGTAAATAACAGCAAGAAAGCTCACGGAAAAAAACCAGGAGGCTTGTAGTGAATGAGCTCCCTCAAAAAAGCTGATTAGTTAAATATGCATGGCTTACAGGAAAGGCTTATCATACATTTTAATAAAAAGAGAAGGGACAAAATGAGTTTCATGAATACAAAATCACTTACAAATTGTTTTTACACTAGGCCCTTCAATTAACGTTGATGGTTGAATGAAAACTGTAAAATTGTTGTACTGGAATCATCTGTTTAAAAAGTAACTATGTGTCTAGCTACTGGAACTTGTAGTGCTTGGATTTAGTCAACCTGTGAGTTGACAATTTTAATATGCATGAATTCAGTGTTAAAGATAAGGGTGCCGACATTAACAAATTATGAAATGAGAAAAAATTGCACTGAAAAGTGAGATGGGTTTCAAGAGTTTCATCTTTTTTTTATTTTTTGATCTCTTTATGTTCGTTCACATACACATGTTAGGTAACACTGAGTGATGTTCGTGGGACAGGAAAAGATGGTCGGGTATTGAAAGAGGACATTTTGAAATATATTGAAGACATGAAAACTCAACAAAAAGGTATTTGAAATGTCTTAGAAATTCATTTGTACAGCACTGGCTATGAATGGATGAAGAGCTGTTTAAGAGCCAAAGCGATGGTCTGATAGCAAAGCCACATAATAGTTTTTTGGTGAGAGCATTTCTAAAAAAGTTCAGGCAAGCAGGGAAGTTTCAAAGTTTCAACCAAAGCCAGTAGAGCTGAACAATAAAAAATTTATTTTGCCACTTTCAGACAAACCTTGAGACTACAGCTGTAACTACTGGTAAATTGCTGCAGCTGCAACTACCAGTTATTATCCAGCTACCAGGTGTAAGCATTTCTAAAAAAAGTTCAGGACCTCCTTGAGGACAAGCAGGAAAATTTTGCTCAAGAAGTTTCAAAATTTCAATTAAAGCTTTTTTTTTGTTGCTTTATGTAGAACTGTGAGGCTCACTAAGGATAAATTACTTTCATTTGTTAACAGCACCAGTGTCTCCTGCCCCTGTGGCAAGCCAGGCAACTCCACAGGCAACCCAGCCTGCTCCAGTGCTCTTGAGGCGTCCTGTTCCAGAGGTAATTGCAGAGGACCGCACTGAACCAATTAAGGGAATAAAAAAGATTATGGTGAAGACGATGACAGAAGCCAGAGCTGTTCCAACATTTGGGTATTGTGATGAGATAGTGTTGGATGAGCTAGTAAGGTGGGAAGAAAATTAATATTTCTTGCTTACAAGGAAGTCAATTCAAAACCTGAGAAAGATAAATACATGTGTTATCAAACTTGTTGCTAACTGTTGCACAAGTCAAGTTGTTTAATCCTAATGGATCTTTCTTATTTCCTGTTGCACTCTAGGTTCAAAGACCATATGAAGGAAGAGATGAAAGCACGAGGAATCAAACTAACCTACATGCCTATATTTATGAAGGCAGCTTCTATGGCTCTTTTCCATTATCCAATTTTAAATAGCTCTGTTGATGCTGAGTGTACCAATATAACATACAAGGTATGTACGTCATGTAAATCAACCCACTGAGCCCTGCATGTAGCTGTACCGTTTAGTATAAAGGATACTGTACTTAATCGAATGTCTCAGTATACAATTGTAACAATCATAACCACAGTAAATGAACAGGTTTTACCCTTGCCTTTTCTTTAATTTTTTTTTATTTTCACTGTGATATTTAAAGTGCCTACAACACTAACAATTTTTTTTGTTACCACTAAAAGTGTTTGGAAACTAAAGACGTTTAAGAAATGAATTTTTGAAATCGGTCGTATTCTCGATTTTTTATACACATTTGAAGTTCAATTTTTGTTGGTTTACGACCGCGTTGTAAGGGGACTGGGTTATGATGTCATTCCCAGACATCTCTGGATCAAAACACAGCAAGGTGGACATGAATGAATCAGAGGTTTTTTATTCAGAGGTACATTTTGATTCCTCATATAGTTCTCAGTTCTTTTGTACCTTTGTGTTTAGAAAGATCTCATTTGCTCAATATTTTAAGTCGGGAATGACGTCACAACCCAGTCCCCCTAAAACGTCGTCGTGAACCAAGAAGTCTGAAAATCTTGCTAGTTCGAGCCACTGTGGAAAAAAACAATTTGACCAAATTTCAAAAATTTTTATTCAGAAGTACTTTAAATTAAATGTGAAATGATTTGATCCCCAAAAAGTTCTTAGCGTTATATACACTTTAAAATGAACTTTCATTTTCCATTTCAAGGCGTCACATAACATAGGCCTTGCAATGGACACGCCTCAGGGCCTTGTGGTTCCAAACGTCAAAGATGTGCAAAATAAGTCCATTGTTGAGATAGCTGTAGAGCTCAACGGACTTCATGAGCGTGGAGTGATGGGACAACTTGGACCAAGTGATCTGAGCGGAGGAACTTTCACATTGTCCAATATAGGATCGGTAAAGCCTTAATGTATAGTATAGAAACCCTTTCCGGTAGCTGATATATTTTTAGCAACTACCCCTAGAAGGGGAGGTGACTAGTGGTGGACAATTATACATGCCAAGACGCTTTATCTAACGCTAGACACCGACCCTGAGGGTACAGTTGTTTTAGCATTTACCAAAAGATCTGGATAAAATGCACTTATATTTCAAAGAAACAGCACAGTGTAAGTTATTTATTCACATATCTTTAGCACGCGCGCTTCGTGTATATACATTATTTTGAGTTTTATTTACATTAAGGGTTTTTGAAGAGGATTGTGGATTTTTTGGCAAATTTGAAAGTAACTAAGATATTGTTTCAGCTATTAAAACCAAAAAGCCAAATCTTGTTGCCTTCTTCGTGTTTGCTGGAATACAGTTCCTCGTTTTAGAGCAAGCGTTTCGTCTTTTATAAGTAACAGGAAACGTATCACATTTTTATTACCGCCTCAAAATCAGTTATAATAGTCATACAGTGGAATCCCGGTTTAACGATATGCCAAATGGACGTCAAAATTATATCGTTATACTGAGATTCCCGGTATAACGATTTTGTGGGAAAATTTCTAAAAATGTCGTTATACCGGGAAAAAGGGTGACGTACGCATTTTTACTCTTAAAATTAAGGGAACTGTTAAAAGGCAAGGAAGAAAACGAAGATAAACAATGTTCTAAAGCGGTTTAAAACACATCAATCAGCATTCATGGCTGCTGGAGCGTAAGCAAGAACAATGATCGTTGACACTTCTAAGCATTGATGTCTAGTAATTAAAGTTTGTTTTGTTATAAAACCAGCATTTCCTGTGGTCTGGCATGTTGATTTTATCGTTATATCGGGAAAGATTTTGCTCTCGGGGAACGAAATCCCCATCGTTAAACCGGGAATATCGTTAAACCGGGGTTCTCCCCAATACATTTACTACAACTTTTGCCGGGGAAATGAATATTTATCGTTTCAATTACCGGGAATATCGCTAAACCGAAGATCGTTAAACTGGGATTCCACTATACATGGATATCGCGAGATACAGGAGCCAATCAGAGCGCACAAAAAAGGGTACCGGTCGCTTTGGTAAATATTGTTAAAGTTTTTTATTTATTATTAGTGGATTACTCTGCCTATCCAGTCCACCCAACTGTTAGTTATTTCACTGTATTTATACTGATACGTATCGTTTTCCTTGTAGATCGGTGGAACGTATGCCAAACCTGTTATTCTTCCACCAGAAGTTTGTATAGGAGCTCTAGGGAGAATTCAGGTTAGTGTGTGATATATGGCTTGCTGGCCTACGTGCTTGATACAGTAAATCCCCACGAGTAAGAACCTAAATTTTAAGAACCTGTTAGGCTAAAATCTACCAGTTATGCCTCCTCTAAGTAAGAACCTATTTAGCCTAAAATTTGGATTCAGGTTCTTAAATTCTAAAAAGAACTGTTTTATATTTTATTATTTTCATTGAGGGGCATGGAGAAACCTGGCTATTTAGCAATTATCCCTCGAGCCCGAATGGGATAGAAGCCAATAGCCCATGAGGCCGAATGCTGATAGCAGCAAATCAAGGGGGGGGGGGGGGTTGGGCCGGGGGTAAAAAGATAAATAAGAAGAATTGT